>PVJL010004292.1:0-133417 GCA_004026885.1 Lyroderma lyra
AAGGCTCACACTGCTTTCAGAACTCTGGGGTGCACGAGGAAGTGCCCGCTCCATAAGTCCAAAGCTGTGGGCCTGGCCTGAGACAGCAGGGTCGCCTTTGCAGCAGGCTGGGAACAGGAACTGCAGCCCTGTGTAGGTCTCCAGGGGGCTTAGAGCTGGGGTGTTATCTTTGCAGTTCAGAGTCCTTGCTCAGCCCTTCCACCACTCAAAAGTTCCAGAGGCTGTCTCCCAAACTCCTTCTGTCCCCAGCTCCCCAGTCTCTCTCCCCTCCCCCAAACTGCGCAGCTCCGAATAGTCAGCAGGGATCGTGTCCCGCGTGGTCCATCTCTGCTCCCTTCCCTCTCCCCAACTCGCCCCTTTCTCGCCAGCCTTCAGGTTTACTTGCGATTTGTGGATTTCTCAGCAGCCAGTTTGTCACTCAGGGTCCGCTTTCTTGGCTCCTGGACGGCCGTTCAATTGTGTTTTCTGGGAGAGGTTTTAGGAACCTCCTCTCCAGTTGCCATCTTGTCTTCGGTCTCCCTGTGATTTATGTTTTTAAATCTTAAGTTTTATTAATTGATCTTCTTTAGATGAATTTATACGGAACTAAAGCTATACAGATGACAAATTTTTAAATTATCAAGTTAAATTTGCTCCTAGGTGAAACACTGAGTTGAAGAAATAGCTCCCAAACATTCTTCTCTCCAACTGTTTCCTCAGTTCAGACAATGGTGGTCTCATGCTTTGGGTGCATTTTTTTAAAACTCCAGTTAGTCTTTCCTTACCATAACATACAAAACAAACAAATAAACAAACAAACAAACAAACAAAAACTAAAAAAGAAAGAAAGAAGGAGACAGCAAAACACCCCTAAAGATTTCTAATCTACTCTTTTGAAATTCAAGCTTCTCTTTGACAATACCCCTCTTCCCATCATACATCAACACACACTTTTGCTAGCAAGTAATCTCACTCACACTCCTTTATAAAATATACATATATTGACAAGGTTATGACACCTTGCCATATTAGGTAAGATGACAGCTGTCATGAACATTCCAGAAAAAGAAATCCAAAATTACTCTGAGGAGTGGATTAGGCACTGGTGTCAATGTATAGCTCCCCAAGAGGGGTACTTCCAAGGTGACTGTAATGATATTCAGCAATGAGGTATGTGGCACCTTTTATAGGATGGCCTCATGTATGTGTATAGATAGATAGATAGATAGGTAGGTAGGTAGGTAGGCAGATATTCCTCTCACATACAGTTAAGAACAATGAAGATCATAGAGATAGTAACAACTGGTGGTGACTATTTCTGACACTTCACTTTGTATTTTACCTCTATTATGTCACTTATTCTACACTATCAAGGTAGCTATAATATTCTGTCTTGCAAATGAAGAAATTGTATGCTATGCTATGGACCTTATAAAAAATGGATACTGTCAAAATGATTCCAAGTGACAAACCTGAAGTCCATACTCACATTTCAAAGTTCCAAACCTGCTGATTCTCCGTGTTACTTACCCGTTGAACGTGAATTTCGAAGCAGTGACGGCGCTGCTGAAATTTACACTGAGAGTGAAGTACGGTGAAAAAGGAGCTAAAAATTTAAAGCGCCTTTAGGGACCAAGCTAATTTAAAAAATTGTGATTCAATTAAGTGAAAATCTATTTAATGGAACAACTAGGAAACTGCAAAACCCGTATAAATGAAAATGATACAGGAATAAGAGTTTAAATATCATCCCTAGGCCTTCCACATTGTGGTTATAGCCACAACTAACATGCTATATTCGTACACCGGTGATGGAAAGATACATAGTATTTTGTCCTGATGTGTGTGCCTTCATCTTGTACTTGTTACATCATTGATGGAATTTTTTTGATATTACAGAAAAAATTCATGGAGCTTTAAAGATATGGACTGATTATTTATCTCTATGTGATCTGGACATCAAAAAACATACGCATTAAAATTAAAACCAGATAACTAAGAAATCATATGCTTCTTTATGGTATATACAGAAAATTACCAAATAAATTTACACAATTAGATTTCATTGAGTGAGAACACATTGATATTGTTCTAAAGTTTAAAGTGAAATAAAAAAAGACATGGCTTATTGCAACTTTTTTTTTAATTGCCATCCTTGAAATATGTATAATTTCTACAAAACAAATTTCATCCTTTTTATATGTAGCTTTATTATTTTTGACAAATTCATATATCTTCATAACCTTGACTATAATGAAAATGTTTAATATTAATATCCCAGCAAATGTTCTGTTGATTTTCATTCTAGTCTGTTCTTACTTATCAGTAGCCCAAGCAAACAAATATCTGCTTATGCTAACAGAAAAATATTAGATTTGTGTTTTCTAGAGTTTTTGATAAATGGAACTATATGACTCATTCTTTTGTTGGTTTTTATGTTTGCTTGCTTTTTTTACACTCGTCTATACTGTTATCTGTATCAGTGGTTTGTTCTCTACTATTACATGTGGTATTTCATTGACAGTTTATTTAAATTTTGAAATATAACTACCATCTGACTGAACCACTCTACTCCAAGGTATTTACATGAAAGAAATTAAATCACATACCTATATAATAAATTTATTTTTAAATGAACATTCACAGCAAACTTATTGTTAATATCCAAAAGAAGAACTAACAAAAATGCCTCTAAAATGGTTAATTGATAAAATTAATGTGATATATCTATGCAACAGAATACCATTCAGCAAAAAAGAAATCATAAATGGATTATAGATAACACAAAACAACAAAGATAAACAGTTTAGTTAACATGTTACTGAATCCCAGATGAGTATCTCTAGTTTATTAACATTTACCTTTAACTGTTATTATTTGAAATTTAAAGAGATTACTTCAATAATTTATCACTTCTATCCTCTTGTAAAAAAAAGTATTTGCAGGCACATTCTCACACCTTCTAAACAAACACCGAAATTTGCTACTAGAATTGGGATTAGAGCCCTGAAAATTGACTAGTCCTATTTCTGACAAATAACAAATTAGAAAAGGTAATCTGATATACACTTATTAAACCATCTTTGACATAGTCTAATATCTTATTGTATATTAGAATATTCCTATGTTGTAATTGAAGACATGGAGGATAGAATTTGTCTCACGCTGGGAAAAAAGTAACGCTGTGTTTACTGGAAGATTAAGACTAAGACATAGTAAATATATATAGTAACATTACCTTCTGGCCAACAAATGAAAGAAATAGTAGAGAGGGTGGTCCATTTACATCAAACTTTCTGAGAGCAGCAAATTTCAATTGTTGATTCAAAGGGCTTGAAAAGGGTCACAATGTTGACCCTTAGGAAAGCCTAAACTATGTCTAGCACTTGAAACAGGAGGATGTCAACACCCTTACACACACACACACACACACACACACACACCTTTTCTAACAAAATAATAATTTATCAATTGTTTAGAAATAATGCCTATTTGCTAAAGGTTTTCAAAATGCTGAGTGGTATAAAATACACAAACAAAAATATAACAATTTTAAAACTGCAAATAAACATCAATTCAGGCAGTGTGTATTTATATATGTAAATGATACTTAAATATATTATGTAGATAAAATTTAACAAAAATGCCCTCATTATATTTGTATAAGAAGCATTAAAATTTATTTAAATTTAACCAAAAATGTTTTTACCAAAAGTGAAGAAGTAGTTGAATTTCAGTGGTTCATTTTCTCTTTACAAATGATTACATTACCTAAAAAATACTTTCAACATTGATTTATAATTCTCCTCCTCCTCTGTTTTATCATTTGCATTTCTGAAGTCTTATAGTTGCCCAGTTATCACACTGGCAGACTTAGTTCTAAGAATTAATGGGTGCTTTGTTCATTTTAGAATGGCTTCTCAGTTTCTCTCTTCTTTACTTTGTCCTTTTGCTTGATTGGATTTCATCATCATTTTCTTCTCAAGATGGTCAAATAGATTTTGTATTCTCTTCATTATTTGTAGGATGTAGGATCAAATCGTCTTTTACAAAAGTATTACTGGATTGGGTAAGATGAATGGAAGTATACTGATATGTATATACCTAGAATCTCCACTACCATTTTTGGTAGAAACATCTTAAAAATATCCTTATCATCTTCAACATCTGGCCGAGTAATCAAAGAAATCGTACTGTAATTTGAATATGTATTTTCTGGAGTAATCAAGGCCCACACATGCACACACATACAGCTCTTCTCTGCAAATGCAATGGGATCTAGTATGGAGGGCATTGTCAAGCAAATAAACTTTGGCAGAGAGATATTTTTGTTTTTCTCCATTAAAAGATGTAATATAAAAAAATCCACTCTATTTTAAAAACAATGAGACCACATCCAGTTAAAATTTAATTATACAACATTGTTAACTTAAGGGTTATTTTAGATATCTATAAATAATCCATTTGTAACTAATTAGCAGCTTCTACATTATCTTTTCACATCTGTTTAACAAGCATCCTCAGATCTTCATGATAATTTGAAATTGTAGATTTATTTAAGGGAGAAAAAGGTACTTAATTGAGATTTGTTATAGCAGATACTAAGGATTCTTGAAATAAGTCTCACGTGACAGAATAAAATAATGTATTCTCATGACAATTATGAAAATGGTATGTAAATTACGATAAAACTCTTATTCCTTTCTTATTCCCAGGAGGGTTAATTTTGCACTGGAACAATCTGTGTAAGTCTGCAAGGTCCGTAAACTTAACCAAAAAAAAGACTGTCAGAACTAGGTCAGGTGACTGTATAGAGTGGAACTGTCAGTCAATTTGTTATTCTGTAACATTTAGCATTGTATTGTCTGAACTAAGAAAAGCAACCTGGAAATGATTTTGACATAGTACTTCATTTTATTTTAAAGATACTAATAAATTACTATGCAAATTAGGTGAATATGAGCTACATGGAATCATATTTCATAGCCCTTCTTGGAACCACTAAGCTATTCACCATCATGATGTAGTAACCATCTTTAAACAAAGAGTCAAGTCCTACCCCTGATGAATCATTATTTTAAAATATAATTAGTAATTTCAGAGAAAAACTTGGACTATAGATGCAATAATTATCTGATGGAGTAACTGAACTGAGAATACCATACCAAAAAATGGGCACTTATTCCAACCAAATGATGCCATACAGAATAAGCACAAAGTCATTATTTGTCCCTCATGTCACATCTAACTGTGTGGCAAAGAGTAAATACAACAGGCATTCAGAAAAGGGAAAAAAAGTGTTTATGTATGAAATTCTAGTGAAGGTTTTGTTGAGACATGAGACTTCAAGGATACAGAGGGTTTGAAAACGTAGAAAAGAAAAATGTCTTCTAGATAATGTTGACCTCTGAATCCTTGCTTCAAGAAAAGCTAGTTTTATTTCTGAGGTGTTAATTAGCTCTGAATTCAAAGCTTTCAGATACCTTGCTATATTGTCTTCTGTTCAATACTACAAATACCTTTGCTAACACAGACAACGCAAAACTAATGTGCAAATACACTGGGATCACATTTTAACACACATAGTATTTTTTTATGAAATTGCTTGCAAAACTAGAGAAGGTTATAATTCTGTTTGGAGAAGGTGTCTATTCATCAGGAAAACATAGTCTATGCAAATGATAAGTACTTATGTCCATTGGTATATATATTTCTAATACTAAATGCCACATGGTTAATTTATCAATATCTCTTAAATTTGGTCATTATGAAACATGCACCCAAGGTTTTATCATTCTATATTTGGCTGATAAAATTTAGTTTGTAATAAGAAACTGGATAACTGAATTCACTAAAATATGGACTCTATTCACGAAAGAAAGATTTTTTTTCTGTCTAATCCTATATACTCCCACATGTTTTGGCTGTTACTAGTTATTCAATTAAGGACAGTACTTTTCCCTGTTATAGTTATCTACAGGGTCATGGACGCTTTCTACTTGTTGTTTTATAACTTATTCTTGGTTTACTCTCTTCAATGCTGCTTTTGCCATTGTTTCTTGTGTTTCATATCCACCTAGATGATCCTTCCAATTCCCTGACCCATTAACTTTTGAGCCCCCTTTCTTCCAATGGTTTGTCTTCAACCTTCTTTCAGTCACTCAATACTGTGATTATATGCTAGATGCTGACCGTATCATTAATGAAAAACCTTCCAATTCTCAATTTCAAGCAACTGTGCTTTTACTATGCCCACCACCATGTATCTATTTTCCACTGACTCCCTCTATACACTGAATTTGCGTTGAGACTCCACTGTCTCTTTGGGACCTAAAATCCCTCAGTCTTTTGCCTTTTCCCCCTCATACCCTTACCTCCTTTCTTATCCAAAGCAAATTTGATTACCTTTTCCTATAACACCTCTCTGGCATACACCTTGAATTTGCTTTCTCTTTTCTCATTCTGTTATAATTCCATGAGGAGGGCAACTTTGGATTCCAGCTTTTCATATCCACTACACATGTGTACCTGCATACCTTACTATAGCCTGAGAAAAAAGCCACTTAGTACTCTCTCAAATAGCTATAAATTAATAACTGTTAATCTCATCAGGGGGCTCTTTGGTTATGTGAACAACTATAGAGTTACTCTACCCATACTTGACTTTGACTTATTTTTCTAGAAGGATATTTCAGCAATTCCCTCTTTTCTCAAACCTCTAATAGCCCATTTTTCATGTTCGCTCTTGTCTTGTGGTCTTGTTTTTTGGGTGAGACAATTGACCATATCAGATACAATTATCCATAGCTCCCAACATCACATACATTTACATTTGGCACTTTATAGCCTATTCTTTCCCCCTGCTACTATAGATCAGAACTCCATGTCTTAGCTATGATCAAAGTTTGCACGGTGCACTACATTTCATTTCTCCTTGCTGACCAATGTACCCTTCTTTTTCTTGTAACAAATCATTTCTATCAGGAAGGAAATATGCTGTTATTTTTTCTATTCTCAAAGGAAAAAATATTCTTAACTTTCATTTTCAACATTGACCCTATTTCTCTTTTTTCCCATAAAATGACATGACGTTTGTCTACATTTGTTCTGTCTCATTTTTTTATCACTCTAATTAATATCTCTCAGATTGCTGCCACCTCACTAAAATTGCTCTTGTTAAGAACAGAAATTATTGATATTAATATTAGTATTACAAGTAACCATTGTATTTATCAATACAGATAAATACAATGGATAGTTTTCAATCCTCATCTTCCTTGAGCCATCAGCAGCACTTCATACTCCTAAATTATAGATTCCAGTTAGTCATAACCTTCTCTTACACACTTTTTTTCTTTTTGTTGTTTTGCTTTTACTTAATCTTGAAGACAATATGCTTTTCTGATGCCATACTTCTCATTACAAAGACAACACATTTATAATTGTTCTTTTTAGGTTTTCATCAACCTAATAACTTTGTCTTGGCATTCCCCAAATATCAGTCTTTTTGAGAAGTTTCCCCAAGTCAATCCCCCTGTACTTTTTCAGTGATCTTATCTCGTGTTACGTCGTCATTTAAGACTTCACCCTTCACATTTTTATCTTCACTCTGTGTTACCAACTCAAATCCAACTACCTACTTGAGAATCTTGCTCTCTGATAGGCATTTCCAAATTGACAACTTTCAACTCCTGTTTTTTATACCCTCCTGTTCCTTGTCTCCTGACAGTTTTCTGTATCACAGTCAATCACTATGTGCACTTTCCCGTGGACTGTAACACGTATATTTTTCAATATTCTTGATTTTCTTTTTCTCTCATAACCCACATCCAATCTGACAACAAATAAATTTACTGTGATGGGCTTTTCCACTTGCATGCTTCTCTCAGAGCAGTCTCCTCTACTTCCCACGGTCCTCTGTCCAGCGGTTCTCAACCTGTGGGTCGCGACCCCTTTGGGGGTCGCCTAAGACCATTGGAAAACACATAATGTACTTATGTGGACCAGTCACACATGTGTAGAGAGCAAATGCCAATAATTTTATGGTTGGAGGTCACCACAATGTGAGGAACTGTATTAAAGGGTCACAGCATTAGGAAGGGTCTATTCCTTAATGTTCTCGGTTGTCTGCTGGTCCCTGCATTATTCCTTAGATTTTCTCTAAACTGTGCTTACATCTTTGTCATTAAAGCTGTAAATAAAGCTTGTTTCATTTATATTAATGAGATAATACATTGTTTCCTTCTGAGGCTGACTGGTACAGAAAGATACAATATAGTATTTGAAAGAGTAAAAAATATTATGAAATACCATGAATTGATATGTATTAACAAGAAAGCCTCAAAATTTAAACCCAAACAAATTCAGTTATGAGGAGAAAGAGAATAATGCTTTTGAAGAGCTCTAGCAGAAGTTGATGAATCAAATTGACAAAAGTGGTAAAAATATAAAAGTTATAAACATTATAATTAACAAGGTGATTGCATATAAAACCCCCTGCACTACAAAAATAAAAATGTATATTCTTTATAACTACATTCATAAGACATATGAAATTGTCATTCACTATTTTAAAAAAAGAAATATTTTTTCAATACAACACAGAAGTAGAAATTTAGTACATCATGTATGTTTATAAATGGCAAAATATATTAAAAATAACTGCATCTAAATTAGAAAGAAAACAAACAGAAGGTTGCCTAACAAAAAATATAAGTATAAATCAAAACGGAAGTAAATAATTCAATTTTAATAACATGAAATTTATATACACATATTCAATTGCATGAGACTAATACATATAAATATAGAAAATAAAAATTTTAGGGTTGTCTAACATACTTACTCAAACAAAAGAAAGCACGTGTAATTAGAAAATATGGGGAATATCTGCACACTATAATTTACTTGTTTGATTAATAGAATTATGTAGATCTCTGTATCCTATGCTTAGAAATTATATGTTTTTGGTTGCACATGGAACATTTGCAAAATTTAAACACATTACAGTTTATTATTAAGAATTATAAAAAAATTAAAGACACCACAAAATAATTAAAAAGTTGGATTGCAACAACACACACCTGGATATTTAACAAAATAAATAATGAAGGAAATTTTTTTATTATTTTGTAGTGAATAAAAACTATTGTGAAAATTTAGGTAAAGTGGTCATTCACAATATAACTCACAACCATAAGTGCTTGTATGTTTTAAAATGACGGATATTTTAAAATTAGGCTTTCAATATCAAGAATATAAAAAGAGCAACAGAATAGACCTTATGAAAATGGAGGATACAAATAAAGTTATAAACATAAATTTATGAAATATAAGATAAAATAAGAGAAGCTCAATAAAACCAAACAATTTTTTGAAATAATAATAAGTTAGACAAAAATAACAGGTCAATTAAAAAATCAATAAAGCAAATAACTAATATTAGAAATAAAAAAGGACCTAACTAGAAGTGTCAGCAAATAGTTTTTAGTAAAGGTAATTGAAATATTAAGAATACTATATTTCTTCACAATATATAAGTTGTGTATCAGATGGATTAGAAGTAAAATCAAGTATAAAATAAAACAAACAAAAACCCAAAATAGGAGATTTTGAAAATGTATTTTTGGTCATGGACCTGTAAGGTTCTACTAAAAACAATAAAAATGGAAAAGTATAAATTACATGTGAAAATCTGATTAATTATACTAATATACTCTACTAATAAATCATTTCTATATAAGCAAGGCAATATTATATGGAAAATTAACAATCAGATATAGATTGTAGAAGTTATTTGTCAGTGCCTAAACTTTCAGGGATTAGTCTTATTGCAAACATAAAAAAATACTATTACCAGTCAAAAGGAATTAAAGGGAGAAATTCAATTGAAAAAAATTGGCAAAACATTAATAGACCTTTTAAAGAGAGAAGTTGAAATGACTAACAAATACATTATTTGAACAATCTCACTAGTGAACAGTACATAAAAAAATTAAAATTAAAACTCACCTGTAGAATTTGTAAACTTTGACAGAATCAGTAATTCTTAGTATGGATATAGATATGGGAACAGAAATTTTGTTTTGTGTTGTTTTACTGTGGATGAAAAACAAACTTTTCTCCCTTCTGCAGCACAACCTGGCAGTCTATTTTTATATGAAGTGTACTTAAGTCCCATAAAACCCACTCCTGCATATTGTAGCAAATGTAAATTAACACATAAATCTTAAGGACACAAACTTGAAAATTTTGTATTATAGTAGTTCTGTTGGTGGTAGCATAAACTTAATGACAAAGGTTGAGAATGCCAAATAAATATTGTATGTACTATTAAAAATATTTCAATGTTCAAGTGTACAACTTAGTGATTAGACATTTACATAACTTACAACAAAAATAAAAGTCAATTCACACATATAATGAAATATTACTCAGCCATCAAAAGAGATGAACTACTGCCTTTGAGATTTTTGAATCTTGAGCTTTTTGTTAAGTGAATTAGGTCAAACAGAACACGTTGAGAACCATATGATTCCATTTATATTTGAGATATAAAACTGAAAGCAGCAAACGAACAAGACAAACAAACAAGCAAAAATTCACAGCCATAGAAAACATTTCAGTGGTTACCAAAGGGTAAGGAGAAGGGAAGGATGTAGAAGAGGGTAAAGGGGGTCAAATGCATTGTGATGGAATGAGAATGGACTTTGGGTGGTGAACACACAATGCATTATCTAAATGATGTATTATAGAAGTGTACACTTAAAATCTAGATAAGTTTATTAACCAATCACCTCTGTAAATTTAATTCAAAAAGTTTATTTATTGATGTTTTCAAAAGACCCTCTACCTAATAAGCAATTAAAAGCATTGTTATATTAAAGATTTTATTTAAAGAAGTCAACTTGTAATTCTAACACCCCCAAATATTTCAGTGTTGAGACACAATTTTATACCCTTCTTGAGTTTAATATAGATGTCTTCCTTCATTTTTTTTAACCTTGCTTAAGTATATATTCATGTATCTATCTACATATCAAGTGGGGATTTAGGGTTTTTTTCAACTCAATCAATGGACATTTAAAAGTATTAAGATGTAACTGATTAAAACACTTTTCCTCCTTGACCTTTTAATTATCTACCAAAAACACATTGATTAAGTACTTTAATTATATACCAAAGAAACATTGATTAAGTACTCACACAAAGCAAAAGCATCATACATCACACTTAACAGAGTCCTATTCTACATTTTATTTGTCCTTATTTTCACTTATGTCTGCTTATCTGATTTTTTCTTCATTTCTCATTAATTCTCAATAATCTTGTTATAACTTTGAGTTTACAGCCATTTAGATATCAGTTGTTCAAACTTTTATTTCTTATACTTTTAATTTATTATTTCTTAAAAATGTTTAATAAATTTATTTGGGTGACTGGTTTGTAAAATTATATAGCTTTTAAGTGTACAATTTTATAATACATCATCTATGTATTGCACTGTGTGTTCACCTTCTATCAGCATGTATTTGACCCCCCTTTTCCCTCTTCTACCTACTCCTCCCTCTTTAACCTCTGGTTACCACTGAACTATTGTCTCTGTCTATGTGTTTTTGTTTGTTTGTTTGTCTTGTTTGTTTTTTGCTTTCAGTTTTATATTTCACATGTAAGTGAAGTCATATGGTTCTTGGTGTTTTTTGTTTGTTTACAATAATCTCAAGATCCATTCATGTTGTTGGAAATAGTAGTATTTAATAATTTCTGATAACCAAATAATATTTTATTGTATATATGTACATCTTCTTTATCCAATCATCTATTGATGGACACTTTGGCTGTTTCCACTAACCGTGAATAATGCTGAAATAAACATAATGGTACTAAATCTTTATGGATAAATGTTTTCAGATTTTTGGGGTAGATACACAGAAAAAGGATTGCTGGGTCATACAGTAATTCTTTTCTTAATTTTTTGAGGACACTCCATATTGTTTTCCATAGTAGTTGTAAAGTCCATTCTAAGTATATAATATTATGCACATTAATCCTTCCTTACTCATCTGAAATAATTTTAAAGGCTTGATATTTTGAAATTGGTAATGCTATAGAATCTTATTTGTAAACTACTTAATATAACAACACTCACAAGTAACTACTCTTATACTCTCAATTTAAATTACACAGTGTTGATAATTGAAAGCACAATAGAAATTACACTGATATTTTTAGACCAATATTTCTGATGCTGTGTATGTGTGTTTGTATCGTGTGTATGCAATTAGGGTTATTTGTGAAGGATAAAGTAAAAGAATTAACTTAGTTATATATGTATGATGTAGCAACCAGTCATATTTTATACTGCTATATCATATGTATTTTAGGTGATATGAAGTTATAGCCAGTGAGTTCATAATTTATTTTGGGCATAAAAGTATCACATTATTTTCTAAAACTCAGTGTTTGGTATTCAGATGGAAATGATCTAAACTTTATCTTCTACAAGCAACTGTGTTTTATCTCATTGACTGGTCACTGAGTGGAGATTGACATGTATTTAGAATGAAATCAATCACCCTTGACCTATTATTATTTGTAGAAGACTATATAAACCACAATAACCTACATGTATGGTTGGTGTGTAGCCTCTTCAAAGATATCCTATTTTTGTAATTTCATGCTCAATTTGCTATAGATTAAAAAAAAGAAATTGGTCCCACTCTGGTTGATCTGCATTCTTTTCAATACATCAAATAATTCCATAAGGACTCATACCTGGCCTTTTCCATTATGCCAATTTCATGCCCTTTTAGAAATCTGGTTTCTAAATTTGCTTTATGATAATACAGCTATGCCAATGGTGTTCTCATTTAGTGCTTTGATGATAAAAGTCACTCATTTTCTCTAAGGAGCTTTAAGGACTGAATATGACTTCCAAGCCCAGAAATATTCCAGCCACTCAAAGTAAAACAACACTTTTAATAAAACATTTGCAGCTTAAGGATATTTGAAAACTCTGAAAAAAACCCAAAAACAACCATTCCTGCTAAATTGACCACATGAAGTTTGCACTTGAACTCAATTGATCTATATTATGGGTGTTTGTGTCATTATAACTTTATTATTTTATTTTATTTTTTATAAACCAATTATTTTTTATTAAATGTGTTGGGGTGACATCGCTTAGTAAAATCAAATATTCTGTAATACATCATCTATGTGTTGCATTGTGTGCTCACCAGGAGATAGGTTTTGGGAAAAAAATGTATGTAAAGTAAAGAGTATTGAGATTATTAAAACTTGCATTTGTGAGGCAGTTAACTAATAGCAAAATGGCAGCCAAAATTTTTCCAATAGCCATGAAAATGATCACAGATTGAAATTCATGTAGCATATGGGCCTACAGTTTAAATGAGTAAATAAAAAACAAAACTATCTGTAATATCATACAGGGGTATACTATAATATGCTTGTTATTTATATCAAGAAAATGGGATATTAAGAGACGATTAAGCCTGTCATTACCTGTAAAAAATATCTTAATTAAGAGTGGTTAATTTTAAAAACAAATACATTGGTCAACAAATATTCTGGTCAATTTTTCCTACCTTTTTAAAATAAGTAGTATTTTAAAATATCTAAGTTTCTACAGCAGGATTGCAGTTATTATTGCTGATATATTATCATGTAGTTCAAAGAAGATATAAATACATTAAATGACAAAAATCCCTAACTCTAAAATTTTTAATGGTATGATAATTATCAAACCTAACAATATGAAAACTGAAGAAGAAAATCTTTGCAGGTAGAAGTTAAAAATAAGCAAAAGAGAAGAAATGTGATTTTAAATACTACAATATATAACATTTCAGTTTACCAAGCTTAGCACTACAGAGTGAAGTGATTATCATCAAGTAAACTATTAGGAGCTGTCTAAAGTGATACCTAGTATAAAAATTATCAATTGGGTATTGAGTAAATATGATTCTATTGAGAGCCTTAAATTCAATTCAGGACACTCTCTTATAAGCTTAACTGTGATCAAACCATATCATTCAGGAAGAATAGCTTGGAAGATATTAGGAGTGTTTAGAATGGAGAAGAAAAGATAAATAGGAAAAAATTGTGCTTTTAGTTATTTTAAATACTGTTATCTCACAAAATTATTTATGGTCTATAACAAGACAGACAAAATAGAATTGCTTATGGTAAATAGCATGATGGCTCTACATGATCACCAAGATTTTTTCCTTACTCTAGGAACCTAGAGCTATCTATTTTTGTACAACTTTCTTAGCGCTAAGTCAACTCATGAAATACTTTGTTATTATGTATCATTAAATATAATGTAAACTTAATTTTATACATTATATTTGATTTTTATCTTTTTATTAAAGAAGGTACATTCTTCTAATTAAAATATATAATAGTGAATACAATATGATTTCTTTTCCAATATTTCTAAATAAAATTGCATGTAGAAAAGTTAAATCAAATAAATTACATATCGAAAATAATAAATTATAGAGAGCTAACTTTGTAAGAAATTTAGCATATCATTTATGTCAAATGTGTATAAGTAATTATAAAATTTCATTTGTTGGAGATAAATTCTGAATAATACTTCTTGGTTTGAAGAATCAGGGTAAGTTTTCTATGAAAAATGACTAGGAGATAACCAAGAAAGAGTGAAGGAGAGAATTGTTAGAAAAGAGCTTTTCAAGATGAGAAACAGAATGAATTCCAGTTAGGAAACCACAACAACTGAGTAAAAAACAAAAAAGAAACACACCAGAATGCAGAACGAGAATACAGAGGGCATACTATGAGCTGGTAAGGTTATGATTATTACTCTAATCAAAATTAGAAAGCATTAGATATGAGGTCTGAAAACTAAATTTACAAACACATCCTAGAAAAAGTGCTACATACCTCATTGCTGAATCACTTCAATCACCTTTCAAGTACTCCCCTTAGAAAGCTATGCCCTGACACCTGTACCTAGTCCACCCTTCAAAGCTATTTTGGCACTCTTTTTCTGGAATGGCCATCAGAGCTATCATCATACTATCCTTGATTTCCTGAGTGTCTTTTTTTCAATATTTCTTTATATTCAGGTAAAGAAAAAAGTCACTGGGGGCCAGATCAGGTGAGTAAGGAGGGTATTTCAGCAGCTTTTTGAGTACTCCCTAAAAACTCCCTCACAGAAAGTGCTATATGAGCCGGTGCATTGTTGTGATGCAAGAGCCAGGAGTTGGTGAAAAGTACAGGTTGTTTTCATCTAACTTTTTCATTTAGCCATTTCAGCACTTCCAAATAGTAAAGTTGGTTGCCTGTTTGTCCAGTTGGTACAAATTTATAATAAACAATCTCTCTAATATCTCAAACAGTTAGCAACATTGCTTCAAATCTTGATTTAGACTGACAATATTTTTTATTGTGGAAAATCGCTGACTTCCATTGTGTACTTTGAAACTTTGTTTTAGGATCATATTTGTACACCCATGTTTCATCACCAGTGATAATAAGTTACGAAATATAGTCTTGTCTCTCCAAAAGGTCTTGGCAACCTTCAACTCCTTTGCTTTTTGTTCATCGGTGAGCTTATTTGGGACCATTTTTGCACACATCTTTCTCATAACAAGATTTTCAGTTAAGATTTTCCTAACTGTTTCTCTATCAATGTTTACTTGGTCTGCTACGCTTCTCATAGTCAGCCAACAATTTTGACACAAATGTGATAAAGTTTTGCAATGTTTCCATCAGTTTTACTTGTTACTAGCTGCACTGACCACTCTTCATCAGTGACGCTTTCTCTCCCCTCAGAAAAATGTTTAATCCATTTGTACACTGTTGTTTACTTCATGGCATTATCCCCATAAACATGGACTAACAGGTTCCTGATTTCACCTTCACTCTTGTCAAGTTTAACAATAAATTTAATGTTTGTTTGTTGCTCAAATTCAAGCTCTGACATTGTCATGACAGCACACAAACACATGCCACAACAATAATGAAAACCACTCAGTTAAGACCGGCACGAACACAGTTGTGAGACACAGATATATCAAAGTTATAAAACCTTACCAAGTTGTTTAAAAAGTGCTGCCAACTTAAGCACATGGTGGCAAGTTTGCAAATTTTATTGTCAGAACTTGCAGTCGAAGGCAGGCCACTTTTTTACAGATTTGTTGGCTTGCTTGCTTAAGATTAGTCTTTTTACAAAATGCATTATTAATTAGGCAGGGAAAATTTTAGATACAGAGCATATTGTTAGATGATGATTCCAAGCAAGAGTTTTAAAAAAGATTTTTATTAAAATATAGCTTATACACAATATTATATTAGTTTCTGGTGTACACCATATTTATTCAGCATTTATATACTTAATGAAGTGATCACCATGGTAAGTTCAACAACAATTTGACACCATCCTGTGCTAGCACAAAAATGTTAACTACATTTCCTATACCATACATTACATCCCCATGACTTATTTGTTTTTTAACTGGAAATTTGAACCTGACATTCCCCTTCCCATTTTTTTCTAATTTTAAAAATGTTTTCAATTACACTTGATATTCAATATTATTTTATATTAATTTCAGGTTTATAACATAGTGGTTACACATTTATATAATTTACAAAATAATTCACTTTCATAGTTCTTACAATATTATTGGCTATACTTCTTATGATATTGCCACATTTTCCTGACTACTTTCTAACAACCAATTTATACTTCTTAACCTCCTTCCCTTTTTCATCCATTCCCCAACTCTGCTTCCACCTGGCTACCATCAAAATGTCCTCTATATCTATGGGTTTGCTTCTGTTTCGTTTGTTCCTTTAGATTTCACATGTAAGTCAAATCACATTGAATTGTCTTTGTCTGACATATTCCATTTAGCCCAACACTCTCCTTCTCAATCCATGCTGCCATAGATGGCAAGAACCCATTCCCTTCCGTGACCAAAACAATACTATTGTATATGTGTACTGCCTCCTCTTTATTCATTCACCAATCAACAGATACCCAGGCTGCCTCCACATCTTGTAAACACACCATTGTAAACAAAATTGTAATAAATATATGGAGGCACAGGTCCCATTGAAGTTGCTTTTGGGGTTTCTTCAGATAAATACCCAGAAGTGGAATTACTGGGTCCTTCTTTGTCTCTTGTCAGCCTTTGTTTTCAAGTATATTTTGTCTGGTATAAGTATGCTACCCAAGGTTTTTATTTCATTTTCATATTCATAACACATCTTTTTCCATCCCTTTACTTTTCATCTATGTGTGTCTTTTGATCTAAAGTGAGTTTCTTGTAGACAGTATATTTAAGGGTTTGTGTTTCCTTATCCATTCAGCTACCTATCTTTTCATTGAAGCATTTAATCAATATATTTTTGAATTAATTATTGACAAATATGTAGTTATTGTCATTTTTTATTTATATTTTTTATCTTCATTTTTCTTTTGTCTTAAAAAAGTTCCTCTAAGATTTATTGTAATACTGGTTTGGTATTGATCTCCTTTAGCATTTTCTCATCTGGGAAGCCCTTTGTCTGTCCTTTGATTCTAAATGATAGCTTTGCTGAGTAGAGTAATATTGATTGTAGGTCCTGGCTTTTCATTCTGAATATTTTATGCCAATCTCTTCTGGCCTGCAAAGTTTCTGTTGAGAAATCAGCTGATAACCTTATGGGAGCTCCATTGTAGGTAACCGTTTTTCATCTTGCTGCTTTTAAGATTTTTTCTTTGTCTTTAATTTTAATATTTTAATTATAATGTATCTTGGTGTGAACTTTTTTGGGTTTACCTTGTTTGGGACTCTATGCTTCCAGAACTTGTATGTGTATTTCTTTTGGCAGGTAAATTAAGTTTTCAATTATTATTTCTTTAAATAGGTTTCCTATCCTTGTTCTCTACCTTGTCTTTCTGGTACCCCTATTATGTAAATGTCGGTACTCTTAATGTTATTGTAGAGGCCCCTTAAACTATCATCATTTATTTGGATTTTTGTGTGTGTGTGCTGATTAGGTGTTTTCTGCTACCTTCTCTTCTAAATCACTGATTTAATCCTCTGCTTCATCTAATCTACTCTTGAGTCCCTCTAATGTATTCTTTGTTTCAGTTATTATACTTATTATGTCTGACTGGTTCTTTTTTTATTTTTATGTTTTCTATCTCCATTTGTATTGATTGATTGAATTTCTCCCCAAGATCTTTGAGTATTCTTATATGCAGGTTTTTGAACTTTATGTCAGATTGCTTGTCTCCATTATGGTTTTTTTTTGTTGTTTTTTTTTCTGGAACTTATTCTGTTCTTTTATTTGGGACATGTTTCTTTGCATATTTCTCTGTCCTGTCATAAGAATATCAGAGCTTGAATTAGAACAACAAACAAACATTAAATTTCTTGTTAAACTTGGAAAGGGTGGGAGTGAAGTCAGAGTCATATTAGTCCAAGTTAATGGGGATAATGCCATGAAGAAAATGGCAGTGCACAAATGGATTAAATGTTTTTTCTGAGGGGAAAAAAGTGTCACTGATGAAAGAAGTCAGGTGGCCAGTAATGAGCAGAACTGTGGAAAAATTACAAAAAGTCATCAAATTTTGTGTCAAAATCGTGGATTGTTGTGAGAGTTATGGTAGATCAAGTAATATCAACAGAGAAACAGTTAGAAAAATCTTAACTGAAAATCTTGCATTGAGAAAGGTGTGTGCAAAAATGGTTCCAAAGGAGTTCACTTATGAACAAAAAGCAAAGGAGAGTCGAAGTTTGCCAAGACCTTTTGGAGAGGCAAAAGGATGTTTTGGAGCTTATTATTACTGGTGATGAAACATGAGTATACAAATACAACCCTGAAGCAAAGTGTCCAAGTGAGTAATAAAAGTCAATCAATTCTCCACAACCAAAAATGTTCCAACTCAAGATTCAAAATGATGCTGCTAAACATTTCTGTTATCAGAGGGATTATTCATTGTGAATTTGTACCAACTGGACAGCCAACCAAGTTTACTATTTGGAAATGCTGAAAAGGCTTTGTGAAAAAGTTAAACAAAAAGTTCCTAAACTTTTTGTCAGCAATTCACAGCTCTTACATCACGACAATGTACCAACTCACATGGAACTGTCTGTGAGGGAGTTTTTAGCCAGTACACAAGTAACTGTATTGGAACAACCTCTCTACTCACCTGATATGGTCCTCAATGACTTGTTCTTTACCTGAAAATACAGAAAAGAAAACATTTTGAAGAGATTCAGGACATCAAGTGTCATATGACGACAGCTCTAATGGCCATTTCAGAAAGAGTTCCAAAACTGCTTTGAAGGGTAGACGAGGCATTGGTATCAATGCCTAGCTTTTCAAGGGAAGACGTTCAAAGGTCACCATAATGACATTCATTAATTTAGCACTTTTTCTAGGATAATTTACTAAACATAATTGTCAGACCTTGTATTTGGTTCAACATTATTTTTTGGTATGTCAGTGAGTGGGTTTCTGGATGAGATTAGCATTTAGTAAGTTAGACTCAGTAAAGCAGATTGGTCTCCCTTAAAGTTGTAGTAGATATTATTCAATCACTTGAGGACCTGAATAAAACAGAAGGTAGAGAAAAGGAGAATTCTTCCTTTTTTGCCTGATCACTTGTGCTGGAACAGCAAACATCTGCCCTCAGACTAGAATTTATATCATTTTTTCTTGGTGCTCTGGACTTCAGACTCAGACTGAATTACATCACTGTCTTTCCTGGGTTTCCAGTTCACAGAGAGCAAATTGTAAGATTTCTTATAATTGTATGAACCACTTACTCATAATAAATCTCATAATAATTATGGTCTAAATGGTCAGGACAGAGCAGAGTTAATACTCAGGGAAAAGATTAAGAAATCATGTAGAAAAGCCTTTGTCACATCAAAGCATTGAGTGATTGATGGAAGGTGGTACATTTTGAAGGTTTTATCTTAGAGAGAACACCATAAGAACTCAACTAATTTCTAACTCTATAAGGAATCTATATTGTTATAAAAATATTGTTGAGTGAGAGTGAAATTTTATATATTTATGTAAATATAGATAAATAGATATACATATGTAAAGTAAGTATATCTGTCTACCAATCTATCTGTCCACCTATCTATGTATCTATCATCTAGCTAGCTAGCCAGCTAGCTAATGACTATTTATCATTGATAGTGTCTGTTTTTCTGCCATTACCATAATACCATGCTGTTTTAATTATTGTCAATTTGTAGTATAATTTGAAGTCAGGAAGTGTGATACTTCTTGCTTTGTTATTTTTTCTCAGGATTGATTTAGCTATTTGGCATCTTTCATGATTCCATACAAATCTGATGGTTTTTTGTTTCATTTCTTTAAAAACTGCTATTGAGATTTTGATAGGGATTGCACTAAATATGTATATTGCTTCAGGTAATATGATAATTTTGGTTGATTTTTCCAATTCATGAACATGGATATCGTTTGTATTCTTCATGTCTTTTTTAACTTTTTAAATAATATCTTATAGAACTCTGTGTATTTGTCTATCACATCCTTTGAAAGCCTCTTTAATAAATGACATTGGGAAAACTGGAAAACTACATACTGAAGAATAAAACTAGACTATGATTTGTCACCATATACCAAAATTAACTCAAAATAGATCAAAGACCTCAATATAAGACCTGAAACAATAAACTGCATAGAAGAAAGCATAGGCATTTAACTTATGGACCTTGAATTTAGAGAGAATTTTATGAATTTGACCCAAAGGCCAAAGATGTAAAAGCAAAAGTACATGAATGGGACAATCTCAAACTAAAATCCTGATGCACAGCAAAAGAAGCCATCAACAAAACAAACAACTAACCAAATAAGAGAATATATTTGCACACAACACATCTAATAAGGGCCTAATTTCCAAAACATATAAAGAACTCATACAACTCAACAACAGCAACAACAACAAAACAACTCAACTAAAAAATGGGCAGACATTTTTCCCAAAAAGACATACAAATGTCCAACAGATATATGAAAAAATGTTCAACTGTACTAGCTAGTAGAGGTATGCAAATGAAAACTCCAATGAGATATCACCTCATATCTGTTAGAATTGACACCTGGGGAGTTCTCTTGTTGTGTAGTGGCTTAAGGCTCCGGTGCTATCAGCACTGCAGCCTGGGTTCGATTCCCATCCAGAGAGCTACCCACATAAAAAAAAAAAGGAATTGAGACCTGTTAGAATTGCTATAATCAACAAGACAAAGAATAACAAGTGTTGGAGAGGCTGTGGAGAAAAAGAACCCTCATATACTACTGGTGGAGATGTAAATTGATACAACCAGTATGAAAAACACTATGGAGATTCCTCAAAACAATTAAGAATAGAAATGGCATACAACCCAGCAATCTTTCTCCTGGGTATCCACTCAAAAAATCTAAAAACATTTCTCCATAAAGATATATGCATTCCTATGTTCATTGTAGTATCATTCACAGTGGCCAAGAAATGAAAACAATCAACATGTACTTTGATAGAAGACCAGATAATGAATATGTAGAATATTCATTGAATATTGAGTAGAATACACAGTAGAATATTACTTGGCCATAAGAAAAGATGAAATACCTTCATTTGCAACAACATGTATGGATCTTGAGATTGTCATACTAAGCAAAATAATTCATAGAGAAAAATTTGAGATTCATATGACTTCATTCATATATGACTTATAAAACTGAAAGCAACAAACAAACAAGACAAATAAAGAAACAAAAACACATAGAGACAGACAACAGTTTTATGGTTACCAGAGGTAAGAGGGAAGTAGGGGTGTTAGAAGAGAAAAAAGGAGATCAAATGTATGGTGATGGAAGGAGAACTGACTCTGGTGGTGAACACACAATGCAATATATAAAGGATGTATTATAGAAATGTATACTTGAAACCTATATAACTTTACAAACAAATGTCACCCTAATACTTCTAATAAATACAAAAATGTCAAACCACTATATTGTACACCTGAGATAAAACAAATATAAGATTGCATACAAACTATATTTAAATAAAAATAAAATAATATTTTTTGGTAGAAGTAAGAAATACTATAGAATAATTATAGTAGATAGGGCCATGTTCTATTCAAGTAAGCCAGGGCTCCATTTAATTTCTAATGATCAATAAATTTGCAACCTTGAGAGAATGAATCTTTTTTCAGTGTCTCTAATGTAAAGATTTTTATTACTTAAATATTTATTAAAAATTTTCAAATTACAGTATAAAATTAATAATTTTAAAGATATTCTATTACTATCTTTGAGTATCAAAATTCATTTTTCAGAAAAATAATATTGTCTTCTCTAATTTATATGTGGGAAAACTGAAGTCTTAAGAAGTCACATTAGTTGCCCATAGTTACAAACGCAATAAGAGGAGAGAGAGAAATTAAAATACATCATAAGTCCTTACTAGAACACCCCAGAAAAATTTCTTAAATTAATTATGTGGAGGAGTTGAATCAAAAAGGCTGTATCTCAATTTTAGAGCTTGAACAAATAAACTAAATATAGTAATGCTAGATGTGCTGTTCATGTTAAGCTTGCTTTATTTGAAAGTGCATATGCATTGCCCCTTTCATGACCTGAGAAGACTATGATAACCTTTTTATTCTAAGGTATCTTTTAGCAAGAGAAGATTATGCCCAAGGGCATAACTTGTAATTATCTATAGTTTAAGTTAATACTTCAACAAATAGCTCTCAGGAGGTGTGTTTTTACCATTGCTATATTACCCAGAGAACACTGATAATTTCACTTACCTTATTTATAACCACTGAAATGTCCAGTTGACCTGGTAGGCCTAAGTCATTCTTAGATAATTAAATAAGTGAATATTAGAAAATTTAAAATTTTCATTATTCTAAAGAATAAATGATGTTATCAGACATATTTGGGAGAAAGAGAACACCAGTTAAACTCCTTGAGGTGAGAATCAATTTGGCATGTATTTTTCACTTGTATATAGTAGTTGTGATTGTCAAGTCATTTAGTCCTTCCAATAAATCAGATGTGAGTCAACTGAATAGCACAATGGTCAACTGAAATAACAATGCTAAGCCATCTGTGTAGAAAGCTCAAATTAATTGGAAAAGAAAAAATAGACAAGATGTTTTTTCGATATCATTCTCCAAATGTGTCACTTTTGATACCTCTCTTGGCTACTTTTCCAACCACAACCTAAAGGTGGTTGTTTCTTAAGTGTCCATATTTAGACCCCATTACATTTTATATGCTTTCGTTGGAGGCCTCACCCACGTGCGCATGCTTTCAACTATCACCTCATTCTGATTTTTGCCTTTATTTTGTTCTAAATATATACATTGTGACACTAGTATCAAGCTGGGTATAAAGGCACTTCTGTTTTTCATTGGATTGTTTCCTAAATTTATAAAATTAATATTTTTAAGTACATGGTGAGAAGGATTGCAGAATGTAGCAGTATTTATCTTTATGTTGTCTGTGTTTATATCTTGGCTTACTTGACAAATATAATAAACAAACATCTCTGTGTCTGAGATCATATACATATACAATGGTAATAAAGATAATGTAAACAATTCAATAATATGAGGGCTGTCCAGAAAAACATCCACTCATAAATGCCTCTATTTTTCATATTACATGGCTGGATACTTTCTGAACAGCCCTTGTATGCATAGAACATTTAGTACCTAACAATTTATTAAGCACTATATAAATCTTTACCTATTATTATTGTTATTAAATGTATGTGTACTTCTGACGATATTACTATGAGATAGATAGTATTTTTCTTATTTTCTGCGTAACGTAATTGAAATAGCAGTTTAGTAATTTGCTTTGATAACTAAGATCCAAGAGTGAGGGCCAGGATTGGGTATATGTGCACTTCTTTTGTCTCTCTACTTCTCTAATTTCCACTGCAATCTATTCCCTACCATTTAACCTCAGGTAGGGAGCATTTATTGAACAGTTTATCTTGAATTCCCTGCCTTCTTTACTCAAAATGTAGTCTTATTTTTCTGTTTTCAAAGTCTTATTTTTCTTTTTACCTATCTCACAGCCTTATCAAGCATTTATTATCTTATTTTTTATATTATTTCAATATATTCTAAATTAGTTTCTTTATTTAATATCCTTTTTTGTTAATCAATTGTCCTATTTGATTAAGTTATCTTTAGAAATGTCAAAGCAAACATGTTATTTCTTATCTTCAAGGACTAAAATGATTCCCAATTCATTGAATTTTGAGTATGAATTTATTCCTGTGGTACTTTTTTCCTTCTATAAACCATAATCTGCCTTTTTCTGTATTTTTAAATTATGCTAATTACAAAGTACTATAATTTAGCTTTACTTCCTTTATGTTTTAAACATCTGTGATTTGTAAGTACTTTTTTCTTTTTCTGTACCTTCTTTCTTCATTTATAACACTTAAATATTATATACTACCCCCTTATGTTTTTCTGACCTATTTTGTACTATTTCTTTATCTGGTATAAATTTTAATTAGAGATTTTATGTAGTCACATGTTTAACTATAAACATCCTAACAAGAGCGACTAATAAAGCAGGGATTTTGACTTCTCATTTCTGCATTTGGAGTGACTAGTATAGTGTATGAACTACTAGTAAACATTCCATCATGTAATTAATAAGCTAATGTTGGAACCTAGGGAACCTAGATAACCTGGGTTATCTCTGCCTTCATTTGGTCACATAGATTTTCTATCTATCTACATATCTATGTATCTATCTATCATCTATCTATCTACCTCTCATCTATCATCTAGCATCCATTTATTTATTTATTTATTTTATCACACTGGCTGTAACCATAGTTTTCATGGATTGAAATTCATGCAGTAGTGAAATAGCCAAAACAATCCTACAGACTGGCAAGGATTTCATAACGTGTATCTCTCCTAATAGGATATGTTATACTGCAGCCTCAAACAGCCCCAGAATTTTAATATTTTAAGGTAATTGAGTGATGTCTCATGCTACATATTCTTTGTGGGTTAGTGAGGCTGCTTTTCTCTGTACAATTTTCAACATCGCCTGTTGTTGCCACCATCTCAATGCTGTAATTCAGACTGCATCAAAGCTTGGACAGAGAAAACTGGGAAGCTGAGAATTGAGAATCATTGCTATTTGTATGAATATTCTAAAAACTTACATGCCACCTTCATTACTGTTCCTTGAACAGTACTAGTACTAATTTGGTTACATCTAACTTCAAAGAAAGAAATTAAAATGTTTATCTTAAGTTTGACAAGAACCAGAAATTGATGGAAATTTGCCCTTGGTAACACAACTAACATTTGAGTTCAGTTGGAAATAATTTATCAATTGTTTTACCTGGCTTGTGGAATGTATTTATATTATTTAATCTAGTGCAGATTCCCACATTTTGAGTTTTATGGACCACTAAATTATCAAAAAATAATCTTGGAACATATTATTGGACATATGATTACAAATGTTTAACTTTTTAAGTAAAGAAATATTTATATTTTCTCTACTATTATTATGTTTTTATAAAAGGAATAACTGACAATGTGAAATAAAAAATAATGTCAAAATGAGGTATTTTTAAAAATTAGATTACGTTTTGGAATATTTTATAGGAACTTTTTGTTTGTTTTAAATTCATATTTAACTGTGGACTAATGAAAGCCCCTGTACATGCATGTTGGGATTGCTCTTCTAGAAATCAGCCTATGACTATATAATAAAAATTCTGAAAGCTCTATTTTTAAAATTCATGGAGATACTAAACCAGGAAAATATAATTAAGCATACCCAATTAATTAATTAGAGATAAGAGAAAGAGAGCTAAAAGAGAAATAACATGACTTTTATAACTCCAACTTTTTTAAAGGTTTATAAAAATTTATAAAATCCACTTCTTTTACAATAAATAGAATGTATTTTTTCATTCTCTATGCCTATTAAGATGATGTCCTACTTTTCTTTTTTTATAGTTTGTAAATAGGGTGAATTACATTCATTAATTTTTTAATGTAAATCAAAGCCTGCATTCCTAGGATGAATTCCACTTGGTCCTAAAGTTAAATCATGTTTATATACTGTTAGATTTGGTATTTTTATAACACATTTTTCTGACTTAGATATAAACTAATGTTAAACTAGCAGAATGAATTGTGAGTTTTGGTTCCTTTTCAATTTCTAGAAGACTTTGTGTAGAACTTATATTCCTTCTTTAAATGTTGTTAAAATTCACCCATATAACCATCTAGGAATGAAATTTTTTTGTTGGAAAAATTTTAATTAAAAATTAAGTTCTGGAAGCAACATAGGCTATTTTGTTACTTATTTCTTATCAGTTGAGTTTTGATAGTTTGTGTCTTTAAAGATTTTGTCTCTTTTAAGTTATTGTGTTTATTGGTATGAAATCGTTCATAATATTCTCTTGTTTTACATTTCATGTTTGAAAGATTTGTGTTGACATCATCTCTCTCTATCCTGATACTGTTAATTTATGTCATCTTTCCTTTCTGATCAGTCAGCTTAACAAGTTATCAGTTTTATTGATCTTTATTTACAAATATCAAATAATTAGCTTTTACTATATCTGCTCTTCTGGTTTTTTCTGTTTATTACTGATTTCCAATCTAATCCTTGTAATTCCTTTTTTTTTTCTTTTACTTTGTGTTTAATTTACTCCTCTTTTATCTAGGATTTTAAGGTAGAAGCTGTGGTCATTGATTTGAGACTTTGTTTTTCTAATAGACATTTTTAGTGCTATAAATTTCCCTTTAACTGCTGGTTTAGTGAATTCTCACTATTTGAAATGTTGTCTTTTTGCTTTCATTCAATTCAAAATATGCCTTAATTTCTTTTCTAATATATACTTTATTTATTATGTTTTATTAATTTAATATTTTTTCTCAAGAGATATTTTTGGTAGCTTGTTATATGTCAGGCACTATTACAGATCCTTTCTTTTCAGAGATGAGCAAAATAATTTAGACTCTCTTTGTGGCACATACTAGTGATATGTTGCTTACCTACATTCACTGATTTTATGAAAATATTCTGTGGTATAGTCTAACATGTAGTGTAGATATGGCTATTTTTTTTATGACTCCTCATTAAAGTATTATCTTCATGAAGCAGAACACTTTATACAGATATAAATATCTCTATATAGGTATGCACATAGTAATTGCTAAATTCAATTCAATTGATTAAATGTAGTTCTGGATTTTCTGGATTTCCTGGAAACATTGCATTTTCTTTATTTAATGCACATGCACACACTCACACACACCATGCATTCACCTGAGAAGACACAGGTAAAAAGAGGTGATTTTCCCCAATATGAATGACAGAATATGCGTTTGATAATAATGTTACAATCTATTACGTAAGAAGGACAAAATTTGCAAAGCTAAATATTATATGATAATCAGCTTTTTCACAGAAATATCAAAATTCATGTTAAAAAATGCTAATGCTCTTATATGTGGGGTCTTGGATCCATTTTTAGTTAATTTTGGTGTATGGTGAGAGGTAGCAGTCTAATTTCAATCTTTTGCATGTGTTTTTCCCAGCACCATTTATTTAAAAAGCTTTATTTTCCCCATTGTATGTTTTTGGATCCTTTGTGTATAATTATTTGCTCATATAGAAGGGCTGTCTGTAAAGTATCCAGCCATGTGATATGAAAAATAAAGGCATTTATGGGCTAGATTTTATCTGAACAGCCCTTGTATATATGAGTTTATGTCTGGTTTCTTAATTCTGTTTCATTGATCTGTGTGTCTGTATTTCATGCTATTTTGATTATTGTCCTTTTGTAGTATAATTTAAAGTCAGGTGGTGTAATACCTCTGACTTTTCCTTTTCTCTCGGTATTGCTTTGGCTATTGTAGGCCTTTTGTAATTCCATACAAATCTGCCAACTTTTTGTTCTATTTCTTTAAAAAAATGCCATTGGGATTTGAATAAGCATTGCATTAAATTTGTATATTGCTTTGGATAATAATGGCCATTTTTAATTATGTTGAGTATTTCAACAGATGAACATGAAATATCTGTCTCATTCTTTGTGTCTTTTTCGATCTTCTTTAATAATGTCTTACAGTTTTCAATGTCTAAGTCCTTCACACCTTTCCTTAAGCTTATTTTTAGATATTTTATCCTTTTAAAGGCAACTGCAAAGGAATTTTTTTAACATTCTTCTGTAATTTCATTGTTAGTGTATAAGAACATCATTTGTTTTTGTACATTGATTTTGTATCCTGAAACTTTGCTGTATTTGTTTATTGTTTCTAATAGTTTTTAGTGGAGTCTAGAATTTTCTTATATAAAGAATCATGTCATCTGCAAAAAGTGATTATTTAACTTCTTCATTTCCAAATTGAATGCCTTTTACTTCTTTTGCTTGCCTGAATGCTCTGACTAGGCCATCCAATACTGTTAAATAACAGTGGTGAGAGAGGGCATCCTTGTCTTGTTCCTGATCTTAGAGAAAAAGCTTTTGGTTTTTCACCATTAATTATACTATTAGTGGATGGTTTGCCATATGTGACCTTTATTATGCTGAGGTATTTTTCTTCTTTATCCATTTTATTAAGTGTTTTAACCATAAATGGATATTGTATCTTGTCAAATGATTGTTCTGCATCTATTATTAATATAATCACATAATTTTTATCCTTTATTTTGCTTATGTGGTGCATCACATTGATTGATTCACATATGTTGAACCATATTTGTGCCCCTGGAATGAACCTTAATTGATTGTGATATATAACCTTTTTAATTATATGTGCTATTGTTTTGATTTGCTATTGTCTTGTTTAGAATTTTTGTGTTTTTCAGAGATATTGTTCTGTAGGTATGTGTGTGTGTGTGTCTGCCTCTGTGTGTGTGTGTGTGTGTGTGTGTGCGCGCGTGTGTGTTACCAGTACCAGGTTTCGGTATCACAATAACGTTGAGCTTATAAAATTAGAAAGTATTGCTTCTTCTTCAGTTTTTTTTTTTTGGAGGAGTTTGAAGAGAACAGGTTTTAAACCATCTTTGACTGTTTGGTGAAATTCTACCACCGTGTTTTTTTACTGATGCTCTCTCTGGATGATCTATTCATTGTGTAGAGTAGGGTGTTAAAGTTACCAACTATTATTGTATTACTATTTATTTATTTTCTTAACTCTTTTAGTTTTTGCATTATATATTTAGGTGATCCCATGTTCATCACATATTTAGAATTATTATATCTACTTAATGAATTAACACTTTTATTACTTATAATAAATTTTTTCTCTTTTTTTACAATGAAAAAAATTTGTCTGATATAACTATATTTATCCCTGTTATTATTTTTTTTCTTACCATTTGTTGAAATCATTTTTTTTTCTATTCCTTCACTCTCTGTCTATGTGTATCTCTTAAAAGAGTAAGTGTCACTCTGGTAGGCCACCTATCATTAGACTTTTTTTCACTCATTCAGTAATTTTATGTCTTTTGATTAGAGACTTTAATCCATATACATTTAAAGTAATTATTAATAGATAAGGATTTACTATTGCTACTGTGTTAATATTTTTCTGGTTGTTTTGCTGAGCCATTGTTCATTGTTCATTATCTTGCTATCTTTATTTATGTTTTGATGTATTTTGGTATCAGCATACTTTGATTTCTTTATCATATTCTTTTGTATAATTGCTATGGATTTTTCCTGTGGCTACCATAAGTCTTATATAAAATCATAAAGTATCTTAAAATTTTAACACCCTATTTTAAGCTGATAACAACTTAACTTCAATAGAATTTCTTAACTTTACACTTGTACTTTTATTCTCCTTCACATTTTAGGTTATTGTTGAAATTTACATGTTTTTATATTATGTATCTACTAATGGCTTATTTTAATTTTGGTTGTTTTTACTACATTGATATTTTTAACTTTTAAATTAGAGTTGTAAGTGAATGATATTCCACTTTTACCTAATTACATAATATAACTTTGACTGTATATTTACTATTACCAATAAGTTTTACACTACTTTTTTTATATTTTATGATGTTAATTAACATTCTTTTACTTCTATGTAAAGAATCCCTTTAATAATTTTTATAAGTCATAATTCTTTTCAGGCATCATGCCTCTGGTGTCTTAAAGGAACTATTTTTAGTGGAAAAATATATGGTAATTATTAAACAAGTTTTAGCAATCAACATATAATGTTAGTATGTATATAAATATAACCATATAAAATATGTATCAAAAATAAGAATGTCAAATTTGCATAATTTTTACAATGTTAAAATGATGCTTTATTCAACTCTGAAGTACCATTGTGATAAAAAGTTACCCCCACAGATACTTATGACTCTACAGCTGGGTTACTTTTTATAGATGCACAATTATTTTTGCAGTATCAAACATTATCTTACCCAATAAAATTTTCATCATCTGTCTTTATCCATCTTAAAAAAATTGTCAGAGATGTTAGTGGTACTCTGGAGGAATTCTTACCTTACATTCCCCACAATTAACACAATGAGCTCTATAGATATGAACTTCTACATTAGACATCCCCAAGTTTTCAGGTAAGGCAACTATGGCAACTGTACAAAACAGTATACAAAAATGTGTAGAAAATGGTATGGAAGCAAAAAGGGAAAAATCCCAAAGGACAAACAGATTGTTTTCATTTCACTTGTTTTTAACTAACACTAGTTTTGTGTTTTTTGAGAGGTGATAGGTCATGTTTAGGCTCTAAAACCAGAAAACAAAGGTAATCATTTTGACTCTAAAGTTTTATCCCTTGGGTTACCTGTAACAAATTTTTGTACACTCCACTCCACAGCTTTCTCATTAATAACATTGTGATAGCAGTTTGTCTCACAAGGTGGGAGAATAAAATAATATAAATGACATAAAATACAAATTCATAGCCATGTGATTTCCTCTCAGTATATGTTAGCAATGGTCATCATATAAAGGAATGATAAATTATCTAGTTAACAATAGAAACTTTCCCTGTTTGCCTGACAATTGGTTTCCTGGGTAATCTCAGGCAGCTACTAGTTTCCATAAATTCCTCCTTCTGTGGCTTTTTTCTTTTTTTCTTTTTTCTTTGTCTTAGGCATGATTTCAGAAAGCTTAAAATAAGATAGAAAAATGCTCTAGAGATAGACTGTATGATGTTTTTGTCCTTTATATTTTGGGGACCTCTTTTTCTTCAAAATCAATTATGAAATGTAATTGTAAAAACAGATCTCTGAACTCAGCTGTTCAAGCTGTTTGTACGCCTATGATACATTTTCCAAAAGAGAGTTATAACTTAAAAATAAGCAAATATCTGTGAATTCAGTATTTTAGAGATGGGAATATCTACTGAACATAAACCATATATTTTACATAGTTTGTATATATAAACTATGTAAGAGTATGAGTGAAAAATCACTGGACAGTACTGACTTCTCACAACCCCCTTAACATATGTAATTATCTCTTCTTTAAAAGAATAGACAAACCATGAGTTGACTGCTGTGTGTATGACTGAGCCTGAAAAGAAAGTTTTGAGAATTCACCAACTTGAATGAAGAATAAATATTGTATTCAATATAGTAAGTTATTTGTGAACTGAATCATTAACATCTCAGCCACTTATTTGCCTTCATGCTGTTGGAGCTTTATGAAGGCAAATACAGTTGCAGTCACAGTATGGAATCATTACAAGACTCCTGAGGACATTGTGTGTGTACGTTTGCTGATAACTTGAGAACAGAAGGTATCCTGACACAGAAAAGAAAAAACTCCAATGCTTTTTTCCATTAATTGAAATTTTTATTTTTCATATTTAGAAGTTAAAAATATTCAGAGTTTTTCTGAATAAAAAGGAAAATAAGTGAATATGTATTCAAATGGTTATAATAAGTAGACTCCTTAGACCAATATGTATAAAATAATTTGATTTTTGTATTCCATAAATTTTAGCATACACACACACACACACACACACACACATATAATATAGTAATGAGTTAGCTTTAAAATTTTCTACTAAGTTATATATTACAAGAGGAAAAGTGAGTTTCCTCAAGGAGGATATCTCCAATAACATTTTGGAAATTTCCAAGGCTTCTTCAACCATGTTCTGTCTAGAAACAGCATTGTCCAATATAGGGTCCAAACACACATGACACAATATGAAAAATATTAATAATTATATTTTTATTATATATGATACATAGCTATGGAATCTGTGTTGGGTTTCAGGCAATGGCCAGTTGATAGAAGGTTGGAAATGTAAAGTGTTTTAGAAAGCTGAGGGTTATAGAATCTCTAAAACCTTTTCTTTGGACACATAAAACAAATATTATTATCATATATGTTATATTGTATTCCATACTGCATTAAAAAATAGCATATGATTTAATTTAAGATTTTAATGAATTTATTTAGATTATAAAATTGTTTGCAAGAAATATTTAAACATAGTGTTACTATGAAACATATTTTAGAGTCCAAAAGAAGATATGTTTACCCATCTGTCAATTTTGATAATAGAAACTCAAAAAGTAAGTGCTTTCTGAAATATGTCAACCCAGTTTTTTTTTTTTAAGTAAAGATGCTAGCCAGTTGGTTAGGACACTATTTATTTTCTACTGTTTTTTTAATCCTACTGTTTTCCTTTAAAGACTTAGATATTTTAGCACAGATAAGATAAATTTCAATAACAAGAAAGCAGAACCACAGAAATGTGTCTGCCCTTGAATGATAGCTCTTCGTTATTTCTTCTGAGATACAGAAGACAAGAGACATAGAGTTTAAACAGAGCAGTTTAGAACTCTAAAGTGTCCAGTTCAAATCTGTTTGGGTCTATGCATTTAGAATGTATTTGTATCTAATTGAACATATTAAATGTGTTTAATCCTTAATTAAAAAAAGAATGATTGTTTAAAATTGTAGAATACCAATATATATGAGATATTCTATATAAAAGTTTTTCATCAATCAATAATGGACCCAAAACAATGTTCTGGGAAACTAGCAGCATAGGGATATACAAAAATACAATATATAACAACTATATTTGAAGAACTTATATTAAATTTATTAAAATGTACAATAATCCTCTAAAATGTAAGTTTCACAGAGACAGTGATTTCTAATTTGTAAATTGATGTTTGCTAAGTACCTACATCAGTGCCTGCTACACAACAATAAGTAATTGCTGAAAACAATGAATGAATAAAATATATAGAAAAGCATAGTGCATGAAACCATTATAATGTTTTGGGAAAGCAATAATCAATGTGGGCTAAAATTTTCTGGGCAAGAGTCATAGAAAAATTAAGTTTGAATTTGATCTTAAAAGGTAGATACTTGTAGATGAGGAGAGAGATTCATTCAGAGTCAATACTTGAAGTAAAGTATGGAAAATGTGGGGGTTCCCTGGTGGTGTAGTAACTAGGCTTCAACACTCTCAATGTTGGAGCCTGGGTTCAATTCCCAGCCAGGAAACCACCCCCCTCTGAAAAAAAGTATAGAAAATGTGAACAATGACAAAATCATACTTACAAAGTGAACTATTTATTTTTAGAAGGTCATGAGAAAACAGATTTTTATGAAATGGAACAAAAAAAGATATTTTAGAGAATATGTCCTTTGGTCTATGGGCAATCAGGAGCCTTGGAAAACTTTTGACGTGATACAGGGCTGAAAATAACTGTGAAGGAGGAAATCAGATGAGGGTGCTGACTGGTTTGCAGATTCTTCTCGACTCCTTCAATGCAAGCCAGCTTTCTGTTAGCTACAATCCATAGATGTGTATTTGGTTATGTTTTCTGAAAGTCTACATCAATTGTGTCTGAGAAACTTATAAATCATGCATTTCTCAATTCAAAAAAGTGTATCACACTGCTAATTCCAGAACTAAGCAAATAACAAGTTGAAATAACTGATAGCAGTTAATTGTTACTGATTGGTGTGTAACAGTATTAGTGAAGTCCAGAGGGTCCAATCATTATTGAGATATAAAATGATATAGCAATAACTTCAATTGGTTTTAGATTTAAAAAAGAATAGAAACACAAAGCCAATGAGATTTAAGATGCTTGAAAGAACAGATACTCTACCCTAGATGAGGTTTAACTAATGTGAGAGAAAGAAAATTAATGAATCCATATATGTTGGGAATATGATGGAAGCTAGAAAAGGTATGACTGTTTCACAGTCTTGAGTCCGTGTTTCTCAATAGAACTTTCTGTGATGATGGAAATCCTCTATACCTGTGCTGTTCTAACGTGGCTGTTCAGTACTTGAAATGTCGTGTAACTGAAAAAAAAAACAACTAACTTTTATATTTTACTTAATTTGAATTGATTTAAATTTTAGTCCAGTCGATACTGACTATAATTTTTAATAGCACAAATATGAACATTTTCCCTAAATAAAAAAGGAGCTAAACTTTGGACATTTTCACATTGCTGGTTGTATCAATCAGGAAAGGCCAAGTAATGCTAAAGTAATAATAATAATATTTTCTTAAATCCCATGACCTTACAGGTTTCTCACACACAAAATTTATATTTCCTGTTCACACTGTATTTTTCACATCAATTTCAAGCTGGGATTCAGGCCACAGTCAACTCCATAACACTGTCAGTTGTCCTGGTGGAGTAAAAGGGAACAATGTAAAATCACAAATTTTGCTGTTTCTTAAGACCTCGGATTATTACTGACACACATAACTTCTGCTCAGTGCCAAAAAATGTATATACATTTTAAGACATGTTATCTGTATATTACTTTTTGAAGTTGAATTGAATTACAGTAGAAATGTGTAGTATGACATTTGCTCAAAATATGGCATTAATCAAATGAATGCTAGTGTCACCATGTGACAGGTAGGGTAGTCAAAGAAAGTGTTGGAAGCCCTGTTGTCATTGGAGGAGTGCCATACTATTTTCCAGGACAATGAATAGGAAGAAGAGGTGCAATTGGGTTTCTCCCACATTCTCCTGATTTAACACCTCTTGCTTCTACCTATGGGGGACCTTAAAGGATGTGGTGTACCATAGAAAACCAGCTACACTGGTGGTACTTGGGAAATAAATTGAAATGGCATGTGCAGCGATACAAGTGGACATTTGGTCAACATAACTCAAGCAGTAGTAGTTCATCATGATCATCAGTGTCTGGACACTGTTGGAAACCACTTTGAGGACCTCTCATAATTGCAGAAGTCAAACATGACTTGTATTCATCTTCTGTTGTTGGTATATATTGAGTATTACAATTTTAATATAGTCTCTTCATTTCTTAAAATATGTATACATTTTTGGCACCCTCTGTAGATAAAAAATAAATAGATAGATCTCATATATCATACATATATACATTTTCCCCTAGTCAAGCACATGACCATGCTGAGTTCCACAGAACAGAAGCTCAGAGCCTACCTCAAGGGGCCAATGAATATAAGTGAACAGCAATACAGTGATCAAAAAGGACATAACAAAAGATACTTTTGCTGCATTAATGAATATTTGCTAGAAAGTTCTGTATGTCCTGTGTAGAATTTGATATTGTGAATCCATCTATTATAATTATGAATGTAGCAATGAAATACAGCATATTGCAGTCTTTTCCAGTATTATTCTTTTTTATTTTTTCATTTTTGTTGTTAGACTTACTGGGGTGACATCTGTTAGCAAGGATTACATAGGTTTCAGGCATACAATTCTACAGTGCATTGTCAACTTGATGTATAATAAGTTCACCACCTAATGTGACTTCTCTTTTTTATTCGTAGTTCTTCACATGACCATGTCCCTTTCATTGTTCACTTCTTAGTTTAAATATCATCTTCTCAGAGAGATGTTCCCAGTGCCCTAGTTTAAGTTCATGGACCTTGACACTTTATTTGTATAATACAGGTGATCAACCAAAAAGCAGAGATTAAATTAAATACAATTCATACCACCTGTATTTGAAGACATTATATTAAAGTTGCTAAATGTTTCAAATCCCACTAAAATATACTCGTAAGCTTCACTGAGTCAGTGATTTCTATCTAATTTGTTGATTCATATTTTCTAAGTACCTAAGATCAATTCTGGGCACACAGATTATTCTTAATAAATAATTGTTGAAAAAATGAAATATAAAGGAAAGAACAGCCCATGGAACTATGATAATGTTTCTGAGGAAGCAATAATCAAATAGTCATGAAAAATCTTTAACCTCAATTCTTTTGCCATGTAATGTAACATTATCAAAGCATTGTGGCATGGACATTGAGAAGGTGTGGGGAAGACATTATTTTTCCTATCATAATGTTTTAAAAGATTTCTTACTCTTACAATCACATATATTTTACCTGCATGAATTTGATTTTGACTTGTCAACAAATCAGTTTGGTGTTGTGTTAGTCATTGTTTTAAATGGTTTTATAAATATTACATATATAAGATAAGTCATCTGGTTAAATACTTTAAAATTAGATAAAAGTCATTTAGTTTAGTATGAACCACATAATTATGAGAAATACATATTCAGTTTTATTAAATAATTAGGTAATCTCTTTTATGTGAACATAAAACTTTAGCCTTAATCATCTGAAAAAATAGTACACTTTTACTAAAAATGTTGAGGGAAAGAGAGAGAAGTATCAACCATTCAATATACTTTGATGTGTGTATGGAATTGGCTATTTCAAAACCATTACTGTGAAATACTCATGTTCTTTTAAATTAATTTGGTTTTCATATAGCCCATCAGTGTTTTGACAATGTTTTATAAATTATATTTTAATTATGAGGCATCACTAACTTTTCAGCGTATTAGTTAAATATTTTTATTTAATATTCTCACCATTCATTTCTGTATGCCAATTTATTTTTTTTTGTCTGTTTGTTTGTTTGTTTGTTTTAAGCTTCTATTCAGTACAACTTTTTGGTCTATCACAATTTAATTATTAGAAAAATAAATTTTTAAAAAAGTGTTTTTATTATATTTATTGGAATGACACTGGTCAGTAATATTACATAAGACACCAGTTACAATTCTACAGTACATCGTCAGTGTGCTGTATTATATGCTCACCAACCAGAGTCAGTTCTCTTTCCATCACCATATAATGGAATCCCTCTCCTACCTTCCCCACTCCCTCCCACTTTACCCTCTGGTACCCACTAAATTATTGTCTGTGTCCATGAGTTTTTTTTTTCTGTTCTGATTGTTCATTTATTCTGTTCTTTAGAGTTCACGTATGAGGTCTGACAATTAAGTTTGTGAACTTATCCTTGAAAAAGTGCTACATACCTCATTGATGATTATCACTATGGTCACCTTAGAAGTCCTCCCCTTGGGAAGCTATGCACCAATGCCAGTGCCTAGTCCACGCTTCAAAGCAATTTTGGAACTCTGTTTCTGGATGGCTATCAGAGCTGCTGCTATATGACCCTTGATGTATTGGATGTCAACAAAATGTCTTTGTTTCAATATTTATTTTTGGGTAAAGAAAAATGTTATTGGGGGCCAGATAAGGTGAGTAGGGAGCGTGTTCCAATACATTTATCTGTGTACTGGCTAAAACCTCCCTCACAGACAGCGCTGTGTGAGCTGATGCATTGTTGTGATGCAAGAGCCAGGAGTTGTTGGCAAAAAGTTCACATCGTTTTTGTCTCACTTTTTCATGCAGCCTTTTTAGTACTTCCAAATAGTAAACTTGGTTGACTGTTTATCTAGTTGGTACAAATTCACCATGAACAATCCCTCTGACATCAAAAGAGGTTAGCAACATCCTTTCAAGAAACATTTTTGGTTGTGGAGAATTGTCTGACTTCCATTGTGCACTTTCATGCTTTGTTTTAGGGTTGTATTGGTACACCCATGTTTTATCACCAGTGATAACACAGCCCAAACCAGAGTGTTTCCTCTCCAAAAGACCTTGGCAGATTTTGATTCTCCTTCATTTTTGTACATTGTTGAGCTCCTTCAGGACCATTGTGCACACACCTTTCTCATGCCAAGATTTTCAGTTAAGATTTTCCTGTTTCTCTATCCATGTTTACTTGGTCTGTTATGGTTATTGCAGTCAGCTGACAATTTTGATGCACCATTCGAGACATTTTTGCAATGTTTTAATCAGTTCTGCTTATTACTGGCAGCCCTGACCCAAACTTTTTTTCTGAGGGGAGAGAAAGCATCATTGTCCATCCTGATCAATGACACATTTTCTCCCCTCAGAAAAACATTTAATCAATTACACTTAATTGATCACACTGCCATTTCTTCATGGCATTATCCCCACAAACTTGGACTAAGATGTCCCTGATTTCACTTCCACTCTTGCCACATTTAACAAGAAATTAAATGTTGCTCTAATTCAAGTTGCAGCATTCTTGGGATGGCACACAAAAATAAAAAACAAAATAATGAACACCACTCAGCAAGACACCACCACACATTGACATAAACACAGCTGTGAGACACAGCTATACCAAGGTTATGAAACATCATCAAGTTTTCTGTACAGTGCTGCCAATGTTAAGTGCATGGTGGCAAGTTCACGATCTTAATTGTCAGACCTTGTATAAGTGAGATCATATGGATTTTATCTTTTTCAGTTGACTTATTTTCCTTAGCATGATATCTTCTAGTTCCATCCATGTTATTGCAAAAGGTAAAATTTTATTCTCCTTAATGGGCAGGTAAGACTCCATTATGTAAATGCACCACAGCTTCTTTATCCAATCAGTTGTTGATGAGCATTTAGGTTGTTTCCATATGTTGGCTATTGTGGATAATGATGCAATAAACATAGGGGTGCATATGTTTTTTTTGAATCAGTATTTTAGAAAAATAAATTTCTTCTATGGGACTTTTAAAGCCCTTTTCTGTCAAGGCAATCTATAAATCATACTCCCTTTCATCAATAGCACTCCTCAGTAAGCTCTGTGAAAGCAGTATAAATGTTCATGCATCATAGTTTAATTTTTGCTCAACTGTGTGAGCATATCAAAATTTTGTATTCTCCCAAAACTAACTCATTAGTTGATATATTTTTTTCCATGACCTTTGAGAAAGTAAATACAGGGACTCCTCACTTAATGACCTACCTATTCAACTACCATTGGACTTGCAACCAGTTCTCCAATGTGAGGAATCCCTTTTCTCAGTCTGTGTGAGTCTCAGGAATTCCCATACTCAGTTTTTGTCTTGTTCTCACAGTCAGTTAATGTTCACTACATGAAGTGTTTTAATCATGCAAGGCTACATATTTCATTTGAAAGTGTGGTGTCACGTGATATCTATTAAAATTGCATACCCTATGACACCACAACACACCACAAGAGATTCACCTTTAAGCTCTTTGCTTATCAACCAGTTCACTTAGTGACCTGGTAGTAAGAAGGAAACTTGGTTGTTAATCGAGGAGTGCCTATAATACCCGAAAGCCTGAACAATCATGTAATGCACATTTCCAAATTAACAGGGAAAGTCACAGTGCCTCTAAAATAGGGTTGGAGTTCTTGGGGCTGAATTGTTACTCACACAGACCACATATTCTGCCCTTAACATTGAACCAAACTGTGAATCATGTAGTTATTTCATTGCTTGTTCTCTGGTTTGGGTGACAACTTAATATCCCATGGCAGTATTTGAATATAAAACGGGGCACATAACTGGTCACAGGCTGTAAAGGAAATGCTTGTACTTTCCAAATGCTACAGGAAAATCTTTTGTGCAACTTGTGATTGAAATAAATAAATAAGCAAATAAGCAAAGACAGCAATTTAGGCCTTGGTGAAAAATGAGTAGATAATCAAATTGAAAGCCCATTTTCTTCAACCTGCACTTGGAATAATTGCTCTGCTATACAGGCCTGAGGGTAAGATAATTGCTGTATCCATCTCTGATGGCACTTTTAATTTTCTTCATAGTTTGATTGCAAAAGTAGCAGAGGAATAAAATATTCCTCGTCCTTAGGTGTGACTTACCATAATGGTTCTTAGTCCATGGATTCCATTTTAATAGTAATCACAATATATCTGTTATCTGCTGTATTTGAATAAAATCACCAAATGCTTCATAAACAATTCTGCGCTCTCCAAATGAATTTGAAATGTCAAAAGACATTTTAATATTATGTGCATTTTTTACTTCACCAGTAAAAACACACACATACCATACACACACACACACACACACACACACACACACACAAATTCTTTGATATATGATTAGAGCAGTGAAATCAAAGAAACCATTAGGTTCTTAGAGCAGGCTCATATAATCTTTAGTCCTAGACTAGTGTCTAAAAGCTTTTCTATATTAGAAAGCACTAGATCAATAGTTCTCATCTTTATCTGCTCTTTGTGCCTGCTACTGCTGTATTTGAGACCTTCATCTGCCTCTGGTTGATATATTGCAATAACTTATCTAAGCATCCCTGCCTCTATTCTTAACCCCACTAGAAACCAGTTTTTGTATCGCCACTAGAATTAACTCTATAAGAGATATTGAGCCATATCACTCCCTTTATATTTTCTAATAACTCCTATTGTCCAAATAATGAAGTCCATAATTTTTAAATAGGTAGTGAAATCTTCTGATGTCCTAGGTTGTTTTCAATTTGAAATTGAATTTTCCTCAAAATGACTGCATAATTCTCTGCAAATTCTATACCCTTTATATAGATGACTCCCATCCATAATTAAACATGAATTAAATATGGTTTCCCTTTAATCTTTCACTGAATAAATAATCAAATTATGTGAACTGATAGAGCTTTTTCTTACATTTCTTTCTAGTGTTTATTTCAGCAACCTACCACTGACTTACATTTTACTCTCCCCTCCCTGTATATTAAGCTCTACAAAGATAGTAACCATTTGCCTCATCTGTAATAGGAGCCAATACTCGATACTGTATAAACCATGAAATTATATGTAGGCCTTCTAGAAAAACAAGATATGAATCAACCTGAAGGTGCAATATATAGGTACTCAATGTTGGGTATAAACAGGGAAATAACTGAAAAATACTATGTGTCCCTAATAAAAATCTTTTTAAGAATGTAAATTCAATGACGGTAGAAATATTTCACTCATTGATGTATCACCAGCAGTTTGAAGAGTACCTGGTTCATAACAGATGCTCTAAAATACGTGCAGAAGTAATACTTGACTGTCCATCCTTAGGGAAGTTTGATCTGCTAACGGCAAATTAATCTTGTTAGGGATACTAAAGATCTAAAATGGTGTCAAGATTATTACTCTGAAGGACAATATTCAATATTTTATGATAGGGTGGTGATGAGAGGTGGTTCAACATAGAACCCTAGTGGTGGCTAATATTAAAATCTTATGAAACAAAACCAGTTTATGCTAAGAGGTCACTGGGTAATCAGAGTAATGAATGACAATACTGACAACTTAACACTAGAATGTAGTTGGCAGAGATGAAATAATTTCAAGTAATATTCATTTACATTTCTTAAAAAAATGTTGAAACTTTAACTCAATTTTTGATAGGAAAGACTAGAGAAAATGAAAGGAAAAAGTTTGTCATTGTTTCTTTGTGAATGCCCTTATTTTGAAGTGAGAAAAAAAAATACTATAGATATAGAAGAATAATGGGAAAAGCCACTAGAAATATTTGGGAATAATATCTTCGTAAACATTTCTGTGTGTGTGTGTACATAGTATGTACATGTGTGGATATGTGAGTGTGTATGCACGATGGGTGCGTGTCTCTGTATGCATGGAATATGTGTGTGTATGTGAATTAGTATACATTTGACTGAGTAGTAAATCTTTGACTGAATATAACAGAAAGACAATATTATATGACTTAAAATGCATTTAGCTGAAAAACAAACTACTTAATGTAGGCGACTTCATGATTGATAATCTGAGTTTTCATGGAAGACTCAAGTTTTTCTTGTGGTTTTCGCTCTGTCTTGGGTTGTCTTCTGTGCCCTCATGTTTGGGAGATACTAGACCTGTCCTGACACTTCAATTGACAGGGAAGTAAGAGCAAGCAGTGCTGTTCTCTCTCTCAGAATGAGGGAAATTTCACAAAATTGCTGCAAGAGCTTTCTTCTCATGCCAGAAAAGAGAATCCCATCACATGCCCATGACCAATGGGATGCCCATGGAAAGCTTAAACCTTGGAAGATTTACCTCTAAGTGGATTATTAGGGTCACCCTGCCTCAGAAATGGACCCTATATAAAAGTATATTTCTGTACCTGGGAATAATGAGCAACTGACAATGATGTTATATCATTTTAATGACCTATCCTTATATATTGGTTTTTGTATTTATGACATTTTTTTCTACTGATACGAAAATGTTAAATTTCCAATAGCATAAGTTAATATCAGTTTTCAAATGTGCACAACTATTTCGGTCAGCTATACAGTACAATGCTAATTGGCATTACAGTTATATATTTAGAGCTATCTCCAGATTTACATCTGTTTTTCATGCAAAAGTTCACTCTATCAAATAAACAATTTTGATAGTTTATTATGAAAAAAGCAGGTTTTTGATTGTGGTTAGGTTGCCAAGAACAACAGAAGTGCAGGTGGTTCTACTAAAATATCATGCATGCACTTCTGAAAAATCTCTTATTCTGCAAAATCCCACACGAAACATATGAGGGTTTATGGAAAAAATAAGGCTACAAGCAGAATAATCAGAAGCTAAGCAACCTTCCAACTGTGGTGCGAACCAACACAATAATATTTGAAATAATATGACAATTATAAAGTATATTTCTAATAAATAAATGCTTCACTGAATATAGACACTTACTGTTTGTTTGCTTTAAAGAAATGGGCTTAAGAAAGGGTTGAGGTTACCAAGTAATAAAGATCTGGACAAAATTTTATAAAATACAGTGGAGTGATCTTCATAATTATACTTTCAGGGTAAAAGAGCCCGGAGGCAGATGGAAGAGTGAATAGACACCTCACTATTGTACATTCCACTAGAGCAGCGGTGTCCAACCTTTGGGCCACATTGGAAGAATTGTCTTGGGCCACACATAAAGTACATTGACACTAACAATAGCTGATGGGCTTCAAAAAAAGTCGCAAAAAAAAAAAATTTTATAAGGTATTAAGAATTTGTGTTGGGCTGTAGGTTGGACATGCCTGCTCTACAATTCAGTCTTCTGCCTTTGTATTTCCATTCCAGATTCTGTTACATGTGCCTGCATGGCACGATGAATTAACAGGCTGGAGGAAAACATGTCATACGAACTAATATTTTCCATTTGAATATCATTCTCCTTTATACCAACTATATCTTTCTCCATCATCGTCTATCTATCCAATTCTTGTTATTTAAGCAATACGTGCAACACAAAAATGTATATATTGGGATGTATCCAGCCATGTAACATGAAAAATAGAAGCATTTATGGTTATGACATCTTACCAACTTGTTTGTACAGTGTTGCCAACATAAGCATAGGGTGGCAAGTTTGTAAACTTAACTCTCAGGTTTTGAGTCTGATGACAGCTCTGATAGCCATTCCAGAAAAAAGAGTTCAAAAACTACTTTGAAAGGTAGACTGGGCGCTGGTGACAGTGTAGCGCTTCCCAAGGGGAATACTTCAAAGGTGACCATAGTGATATTCAGGAATGAGGTTATGTAGCACTGTTTCTAGGATGAGTTCAAGAAATTAATTGTCTGACCACACACACACACACACACACACATACACACACACACACATCTATACACACACAAAATTCATGTTATTGGAGCACAAAGTATAACAGTGCATGCCATATTCAAATGAGCCAATTATGTTTCAAATGGCTAAATTGGATCCACAAAATTACTGGGTAACTATTTGGTAATGAATTTTTGAAAAGCAACTACTCATTTAGTTGCAAAAGAATTTCTGTATATCCAATACATGTTTTAGTGTCATAGTTATATGAAGAGCACTTGACCTCAAAAGTCCTGGGGATCCCTGAGTTAGGTGAATTATGTCATTCTTCCTATTCATTTAACCACTGCTAGAAACCGAGTAAGAAGTGGAATCTGGCATGTCTCTCTCCTTAAGGTATAAAATGGACAGTACATTTTTAAAACAATTAAACTGTGAAATTTGTGCTATGTATGACAAAATTTTCACAATTGTTAAACTGGTTGCCTATTTGGTTCCAAACATTCTCATAACCAAAGGAAAAAATGAAGAGAGTTATGAGATGAGATTCTCAGTTCTTATAATTCAAACCAGAGCACGTGGTCAGGAGAAATGCGGCCTTTCTTAGATGATATGAAATGTGGGATGTGGTGTGGTGTGTATAATATATTTACAAAACCCAGGGGTATTTTTTCTTTCTGTTTTGTTTTTTTTCTTTTTCTGTAGCTTTGTCCATGGACCCAGAGGTCTAACATAAAAGTTTCTATCAGTTAAAGTAACTCTGGTTGGCAATAGTAAATGATGTGCTAATGGCTGGGTTGATCCAGGGATAAGAAAAATGTTGTTTTTTTTTTGTTGAATTCTGGTTAGAGATTAAAAGCCTAACTGTATATTTAATTATCAAGTGAACCAAAGGGTACTTGAATCTGTCCTATTAAAATTTTTGTTTCAAACAGAATTTGTGCAAGGGGTTTGAAGGTTAAAAACAAAATTTTCTTCCAAGTGGCATAGTTAAAGAATCACTGGTGCTACAGAGCATACACAGTTTTAGGGAAGGTTGTATTTTAGTGGGATTGGACCATTAGAGGTGATTAGGTCATGAAGACAGAGCACTCATGATTGAGATTAATGCTCTTATAAAAGGGACCCCATGGAGATAGCTCACCTCTTCCACCATGTGAAGACACAGAGAGAAGACAGTTGTCAATGACAAAGCTGGTCTGCAGCAGACATCTAATCTGCCAATGCCATGATCTTGGATTTGTCAGCCTCCAGAATTCTGAGAAATGAATTTTGTTTATAAGCCACCCAGTTAATGGCATTTGATTATAGCAGCCCAAGTGGACTAAGACAATAAGGAAGGTAACACTTCAGTATACCACAAAGGTATTTTTAACAATTAGAGGCATTTGAGCAGGTGTTCTGAGATCATTTCTTCTCCCCATTTTTGTTTATTTTTCTATTTTTTAAAATTTAAACCTAGTATACACTTACATGGATAGGAAAGAAAAAGAATGTTATTAAATAGAACTTCTTTGGAAAAGTAATAACCTATGACAATGTGCTTCAATTTAACTTCCTGTTCTATTGTTTTCTTTGAGAATTTTACAGAATGATTCTCTGAAAATTTTATTCTCAATCTTTTAGACAGCTCTTCTTTACCTCAACTGGGGAATACTAGCGCTTCCATCATTCTTTTGTGACCATCAATCATCTAAACTAAGATGAACCTTTAAGTATTAGTTTTGGGATAATGTTTTTTATTTGGGGTGATAATCTTATAAAACAATTTAAATAATTGTTTTCAGAATGTGTGTGTGTGTGTGTGTGTGTTAGTAAGTATTTATTGATTGCTTAAGTACATATAATGTCCTTGAAACCAAGAATATTTCCTTTCTGCATAGGGAATACTATGTGAAAAAAGATAAGATGGTATAAAACATATGAATAAAATACATAATTCAAGCAAATAATATATGCGTTACTATCTACAGTTATATTATTTGTAAGTTTATATGCTTATTTTCTGTCTTCCTGTTCACTCTGTAAAATCCAGAAGACAAATGAAGCTCAATGTGCTGATCTTTTCAATGGTATCCTGAGTGTAAAGGAAGTAAATTTGGACCAAGAGGCATAGAGATTTTATTTACATATCTCCATTACAATACCCATATATCCAGCCAGTGAGCAAAACCTGGCTGGGTTTCCTCCAGACTTCCCTGAACTCAGTCATAGTGAAAGATGTCTGTGGAGGAGTTGAGCTTTCTAAAGTTAATGCAGATGAAGTTATCTTCTAGTCTCTCATGCCAAAAATGAAAGAGTAGTGGATTATTTCCGTCTAGAACTCATCAAATTTAGTACTCTAATTTTAAGATAACAAAGAAATAAAAATGTTCTGATGATATTTCAGGAACAACATGTGCAAATTTATTGAGAAAAAAAAGAATAATTTTTGAGAAAATGAAAAGGGTCAAGGTGCTGATTAGCAATTGGATCTTAATGGCAGGATGAGGATGGTTCAAGATGTCATTGCAGATATAGGCAGAGAACACATCATGCTTTCCAGGTTCTGGCATGCTTCCCTCTTTGCAATTTCTCCGGAACAAAAACTACTGATGTTGTGATGCTGGATCACTTTTGCTTGCCATAAGAACACTTTCTTGTCTATAAAAAGCAAATAACAGTTCTTCTCTCTATAAGTAATTTTCAAAATTAATCCACATGAGATATGTGAAAATGATTTGATCAGTTAAAAATACTGACTTTATAAAATTATCACTGTAAGAGACATCACCTGCTTCAACCATCAGTGTCAGCGAAGCTTCGACGTACATATACCAAGAACAGTTTATTTTTAGCAAGGTGCCATGATTTCATTGTAAGCTCACTGGATTCCTTGATGTCACCAAGGCATTTCACAGCCAAACCTAAAGTAAATGGCAAGAAAATGAAATAGAGTGCTGATCATAAGAAAAGTTAAAATTAACCTTTTAGGGCAGAATATTCGCTCAGAAAGTTCTCATTACACAAATAAGAGAGCATTACCATCTTTGGGGATAAGCAAATGTTAACTAAGAAAGCATATTGGGCTGTGACTTTCAGGGCAAGCAAGTTTAAAGGTCTTTGGAACAGAGTTGCCGGTGGAATATCTGAGAAGTGTGTTTAGGTACATCTATCTACCATCTCACGGCCTGGGCATAACCAACGTTTAGCTACCTGCAAGGGACCACAGTGCACATCATCTGGAGGCTTGTCTGTCAGTCTTCATCAAGCTGCTATAATCTGCAAGTTCTGGATTCTTGTCATTCACATCACTTAGTTGTCAACAATCTTTACAGTTTCATTATTTGAAATAATATATAGGTCAGTGGAAAGAAAATTCTTTCTTCAGAAAAAAAACAAAACAAAACATTGAGAGGAACAGGGACGTCACAAGGGGATCTGAGGCAATAGGAAATGAGGTGTCCTGATGTGCCCAGGGCTTAACTGACTGATTTTAAATTGTGAGTGTAGTTTGTTCTCGGTTTGTTTAATTTACTCTAACTTCTGTGAGTCTTTCATAACTTCAAAAAATAGAAGCAGTATGGACTTCTGGATAACTCTTAATCATACCAAATAATAAAATTATATAAAATCCTGATTCTTTGAGAATTTCTTGACAAAGCTCTTGGGAGAGTGTCTGAGAGTTAGGCAGAACTTTCTCCCTAATACTGAGTCCTGGGTCCTGATTATAACCAAGAACAACAAATTTTAAACAAACAAACAAGCAAAGGTAAGTTAAAAGATCACAGGAGAATAAACTAATAGTATGATTAAAAGATTAAGTGGAGGATAAAATCAACCACAGTATACATCTTGAATATTTTGAATCAAGTTCAATACATTGTGTGTGTGAGAAAGAGCGAATAGGACAAATAACATTAAAATTTCAAAGTTGCATTTTTCTAAAGTCATTGTAAACACAATATGCTATATTTGTTCTGGGACTATCTTGTAAAACATATTTCATGGGCAGAAAAAATATCTTACTTTTTCTCCTCCCATAGCTTAATCCACCTGTGGATTTGAAACTCAAATCCTTTTAAAGATTCAGTCCTTTTGGAAATGTTAATGTCAAAAACATTTTTATTTTTTTTTAGGTATAAAAGTAATCACTGTTCTTGTGAAATTGTTTAATATATCTGATCTTGTTTTTATTGCACTTTCACACTAATCATATTTTCTTAATACTCTATTTAAGATACTGTCTATTTCCCATAACACTGTTAACACAACATGAAAAGGTATTCTTTGAAAAAAATATATTAAAGTTTTATAGCAGTTTCTTCTTCCTCCCTTTCTCTTTTTGCTTCAAAACACTGCACTCCAGTAATACTTGTACATTTGAAGCTTAAGTCTGAAGCTCAAAAAATATTGATTCTTTCATCTGCAGAATGTTCTTGGTCACAGCAGACAGCACAAATGAATGAAAATACATGTACTTTCTATCCCTCTCAAAAAACATTGCCATCTGTCCATGGCCTTTCATAATAAAAAAAATCCAAGCTCCTTGGTTTAGTGTTATGTAAAGGATCTCTACAGAATGGTCCCAACAAAAGGTTTGATCTTAAGAATCTGAAAGGTCAAACTGGGAATTGAAAAACTTTTTATAATGATGCATGCCAACAAATATTTGTTAAGAGGCTTCTGAAACCCTAGTGCTATGTTAGTATCTAGGAATAAAATGGCCAGAAGAAACATGCATGCTCCTTAATTTCTTGAAACATCTATACCAATTAAGTTTTCAAATGTAAAATGAAGTTAAAAGAACTTACTTTATAGTACTTTACAGTGGCATGCATAAGTTAAGGCTGTGACAATATTGTTATGAGTGTTTTTTGTTTGTTTTATTATGGTTTTGTTCTTGTTGATCCCTAGCATAACCTCACTGTTTTTTATAATAATATGCCCAGGTACATAATATCTGTGGGTTCTCACAGGTAACAATTATATGTGTGTTTGTGTGTGTGGGTGTGTATGTGTGTGTATGAATGAATTTTTTGAATAAAATATTAAAAAAAACAGTTGTAGTGCTTTAAGATAGTTTCATTTTATAGTTGAAGGTTATTGGGAACTTAGTATAATACATAGTAGTTAAGGGTCTTTACTTAAAGTGTATCAGGTAGTAATGTTTTTATATTATTATCCCAAGCTACTATATCTTCTTTCTTATTAAAGAAAGATAATATGTCTGTTAGAATATTTTTCTCATGTTCCAGTATTAAAATGCACAATACAAGATATTTTGATATGTTTCTGGTTTTATTTAGCCAGACATTTGACATTGTTGACCCTATATCTATTGCACACTAAATTCTTCTGCTGATGGCCAAGGTTTTACATATTTGTAATGAATTACTAAAATAAATTGGGAAGGAAACTCCCCAAATTGGATTAAAGGAGAAGCCTTCAATAGCAGGCTGATATTATCATTGCTGCTAATAATTTTTCTTCTAATCCCTGTCTTAAATGTTAGTATCTTGTGTCCTGGAAAAAACAGAGCAGAGTGAGAGATACTGGAAGGACAAGAAAAAAATAAAGTTTTGGTTTAGCTTTTCTTTTTCTCCCTATCTTTCTTCATAAGACTTGTTCAGAATGTACTTTTGAAATTAAGCTAGAAATATCCATGCACGAATTTCTCAAGCAAGCCATGACTTCTGAAAAATTCTCAAAGGTTCCCAAGTGGTCTGAGCTAAGGAAGAGTGAGTTCTCACAGGTAGCAATTATTTTTCAAAAAGATGTGTGCATATGTGCGTGTGTGTTTCCCACAAACAAGGCCATGGGATAGCATAACCTGTAAATGAATGGTTTGTCTCATTTTCTGTAGAGAAAGGTAATCTACACCAAATCACAATAGAGAAAAATCTCCTATAACAAAAAAACACTGCATAGCCAATAGTCATAGTTTCAGTTTCTGCATAATGTTTTACATTGGCTCAAGAAAACAAGAACTGTAACTTACACAATTCATTAGCTTTCTTAACCCCACTTTGCAAAAAATCTAAATGTTATAGAGATAGGATGCTCACCCCTGGTTTTGAATAAGTAGAATTAAAGTGGATCTCCTAGACTAGAAATGGAATAAGAATTATGGAAATCCCTTAGTTTGTTTAATAGTTTAGCATTTACAAAGTTTATTTGTGCACATTATTATATATAATTCATGAAGAAAACTGAGAGGAAGTCATTACAAATCTATTTATTTTTATAAATAGAAATAATTAACTGATTTGTCATAATCAAATAGTTTTCAAAATAAGAACAAATATCATTTTTGACATTAAGTACTCAACTGCACACAAATCCCCTTATCCTCCAAAATTTCAGTGAAATATTATAGTTATATGTATCACTACTCTCCCCTATAGACTCTAATCCTCATGAATAAACACAGCTATTTTTTTGCAACTCATCACATTCACAGCAGTGTTTTAATTAAGTATTTGTATTCACTTGTTTGATCTTTCTAATAATCAATATTATTATATTACTTGTGCAATATTACTCTAGCAGTGTGTGGTAATGCCATAATTAAAACACAAATCATACTTTTCTATGCAATTTATGCTGTCTTATGAGAAGAAAGAATATTATATTTATTTGTGTATCACAGAATGTATAGCATAATACTTTGAGGAAATTAATCATTGAGTAAATGTTAGTTACATGAATAAATAAGCAAACAAGACTTCAAATAAAGAGGAAGAATGATTTTCCAAGAGCAAAGATGTAAACAGTTCAACTTGATCTTGATGATATAACCAAAATCCTATAAGTATACAAATATAAAAGGACCAGATAGAGTCTTAATATTCTGTTTACTTCAACTGGGTATAGATCTCAAACAAATAAAACATAATACACTTTAATATAAGAGACAAGATAAAACATAAAGTCAAAGATTACATTGAGTGAGTCAGTTAAGATAAAAGCAAATATGGTCACATAAAGGTGGGAGATCTGTTTAACAGAAATGATGTGAATGATAGAAAGAAATGGTATCTCTGGTGAAAGAGATATTATGCATTTAAACTAAACAAAAATTAAAAATTGATGATTTCATAAAATTTTAATATCTGTTTTCTTAGTTGTGAAGATCAAGGTGTCATTGAAATTTATATATCCAACCTATAGCTTGAAAACTGTTACAGAGTAACACATAAATAAATATTAATTGAATTTGTTAATGGTAATATTAGTGGTTATGTTACTTCAAATAAGAAAATAAAAGATAATTTAAGAATGCATCAATATACTCATTCCTAAATAATACAAGAGGGATATCAGTGGGTAGGTATTACTATTGCATCTTAAAATTTTGCATTCAATGAAACTTAAAGTGCCTATTTGTACACACAGACATAGTTATCTGAAATATACTTGAAATACACATACAGAATTTGGAAAAAGATGGAAATAGCTGATTAAAATTGTTCTGTCTGTGAAGGAGCAATGTAGATGAAATGCAAATTTAGAAAATTTTCCTGACAGTATATACTAAGTTGGTAAAACATATGAACAGACCCCAACGTGCAGAGAAGTCACATATATCTTAAATATAGTGTAAAAAGATTGCCTGAATTGAGATTGGTTCTAACAGGTAGAATTAAGTTGGTAAGAGACCACAGAGTTCATAGCAGCAGCATAGCTCTGAGGTCTCAGGAACATACATTCATGTACCAGTCCACCCACAGACTTGACTTTTTTACTTTGGGCAAAAATATTCCTCCAGAAATCTCAGTACCTTCTGTAAAATGGGGGTGGGGGGTGGGGATGGGGTCATAGATATACCTACCTTATTTATTTTTTGTATGGATTTTAAAAGGTAAGCATACAAATCACTTCAGCAGTTATTCAGCCAATCAACCAACATTAGCTGATGCTATTTTGTTTTTACTTTTTGGATAAATAAATGTCAATCAAAAACCAATGATTATGTAAGAAAAAGGGGGAGGGACTTGGTTTTCAGATGAAACTTTCAAGAGTTTGGCCTCTAATGAAATGATTTGAATAACTTAGAAACAAAGAATATAGAAACAATTTGGGGCCAAATGCCTCCATAAAAAAATTTCAAAATGGAGGCACCTTGGCAAACCCAAAATGGTGCGCCTTACACCTGCACAATTTGAGAAGTGACACTTAGGCTTGGCCCTTTTTTTTCTCAAAGACCTTATCCCAAAATCACTCCATGCCAGTTGACAACTATCTAGTGACAAACAAATCTTGATGACATTTTGCAAAGTCCCCAATCCAAGCAATGAGAAGGGGGTTTGACAACCATTTCTATTTCCTGCGTTTAGCCCATAAATAGCTGGACATGCTCCGTTTTCAGTGGAGCACCTAATATGGCTATTTGTGCTCCTCAGTTCTCAAACTGTAATATGCTGAAATAAATTTGGAATTTGATCAAATGCAAATCATTTTTTTTGACACTGGATACCAATATGAGATAAGCAATTACATTACTCTAGAGCAGCATTCTCAACCTGTGAGTCAGGACCCCTTTGGGGGTCGAACGACCCTTTCACAGGGGTCATCTAAGACCATCGGAAAACACATATCAGATATTTACATTATGATTCATAACACTAGCAAATTACAGTTATGAAGTAGCAATGAAAATAATTTTATGGGGGTCACCACAACACGAGGAGCTGTATTAAAGGGTCGCGACATTATGAAGGTTGAGAACCACTGCTCTAGAGAGACCACAAAAATCTAGAAGTCAGTAACACAAGGCAACACACATAAAAGCAATTTAATTTTAGAAATGATAAATTTTGTTTCCAAATAATATCAAATGTTATATACACCACATACATACATACACATATTTATCTATATTTGCATTTACACTTTTATTTATATACCACCTCCATTCAGGGACTTTGCTTCTCCAAGGTATTGTGTTGAGTTTCACCATGTGATTTGCTTTGGTGTTACGGTGGGTGGAGACTACCATACCAACCCCTGGCTTCCTGCTTGGAAAATGTGATGTTAACATATGTGATGCAAGTAGGGCATTGACTTAGCTTAGGAGTTTGGACTTGTCCTCTGAGGTTGTTGGCATCTACATAATAAGAACTTCCTTGCCCCTTGTGCCAAAGATTATGTAATGAATACACACAGACTGGGGGTAAAGTCAATGCCAGTTTTAGCCAGACCCCACTCCTAGAAGCAGAACTTCCTGACAGAGTCCATCTAAGACCAACAAAACTCAGCCAACTGATAGATTCATAAGACAGAAGAAACAACTGGTATTTAAAGATACTGAATTTTGAACTGCTTTTTTATGCAATAGCAGCAAGTCACATATATAAGCACCATTGGTCTGTTGAATGAATAAAATACAATTTTTATTAGAGTATATGAGCCATCTTTACATTGGCATGAATGAATTTTGAGTGTTTCATTAATCTGTTTGTTGACATAAATTTTGCTAATATGTAAATGATGTTCCTATTGTAATGGGATAATGAATGAATACTAGACATAAAATGCTTTGAAATGTTAAAATGATTTGATCGGTATGAGAGAAATTATAATATTTTATCAAGTAAGAATATATTTATTATAAAAAGTTAAGCATTATGCACATGCAAAATATTTCCATAGCATGAAGATGATACATGCAATCTTTAAACCTCCACATATATAATGCCTTAAATCACTAAGTCATGTCTTTCACCAAGAATCTCCAAGACACCACCATTCCAGAAACATCACACCAAACTTTGATTCAAATCTGTATTAAAGAAACCCTCATACTTTGAACTAGAATATTTTCATGAGTGTTTGCTTTGTTTTTGTATCTCAGGATACATATTTCCTCAAAATTGCAACTATATCTTGCTTCTTAGTAATTCGATGCATAAGCTTTAGAAAAATAAGCTGTTAGTAAACATTATTTGAGAATCTTTGTAGTAAAACAGTTACTATAACTTTGCAGGTTTCCCACATTATAAACCTTGTCAAAACCAAAGCCATTTGATAGAAAATGAAGTGTTGGGTAACTTTTCAGTAAAGACTAAGTAGTGATTATAAATAAAATCAAATCCTTGCTACAATGTCAAGAGGCTTTTCTTCACAGGAAGATAATTGGGTACTTACTTCTCTATGCTTTGCACATTGACTGGAGATGGTCTTTACTTCCAATCATAGAATACTCACTAGACTGGATGGATTGTGCCATGTGAAGAATCGAATGCATATTTAAATGGCAGACAGAGCCATGTAAATTTATTTGCAGTGTCTCCTTAAAGTAGCCCTATACAGTCTGTGTGCATTTCAATGTGTCATAGACATTTAAATAAAAGTGGAACACATTTCATTGTGCTTTGGGAGACCATAGAGATCATTAGTTTAACTACAATAATTTTTAGTAATTTCACCAGAATTCTCTTCAACATTAGAAAAATGTCAGAAAATTTCACAATAACTATTTTAAGCACGTCGGTATATAAAAGGTGCTATTCTATTTCTCTTATTTTTTTCCAAAGAAATTCACCATACATCAGTAATTATGAATTACTGTAATTTATGAGTATGACAGGTTTTCAGAGTGAGTCTCTGTTCTGTTTTCTTAGATAATAGTTCTTATTTATTTGATTATAAGTTTAAATTATTCCTTTTAAAAAAGAAATTTAAAAATACCTTATTCTATTACTTCATGCAAATTTGATTGTAGGTTCAGAAAGGGGTCAAGAGTTTTTTATTTTTCTTTTTCTTTTTGGTACGTGGGTAGCTCCCTGACTGGGAATCGAACCCAGGCCGCACCGCTGACAGCGCCAGCGCCGAAGCCTTAAGCCACTACACCACCAGGGAACTCCCAGAAAGGGGTCAAGAGTTTTTGGTATTTTTTATTTCCTTCTCTTTGGTTCACATACAGCTTTCTTCTTCTAAAAAGTCTTTTTTTTCTGGTAAAAGTTTACTAAATTATTGCAGTTCATATAACATAATGGCATTATGTGATTTTAGGAACTATTGTAATATTTTCTAGTTATTAATATTTTTATCTATACCATTTTAGAAAAATAAATGACAGGATAATTTCTGGAAACGAGGATGTCAGAAAAGGATAAATGGAATTACACATATAATTTATTTTTTAAGCATCTTAGAGAAAATAGACTCTTGCATCATTCTAGATTCATGCCATATGATTCAGGACTCAGCTATGTAATTTTTCTCCCAATGTAGATATCTTTCTATTCATATTCTGTTCTTCTGATTCATATTTACATCCTCAGTCTTCACTATTTGCCCTAAATAGTTTGTTCATTTTCTGACTCTTCTGTGCTTCCTTTAGCATTTTTGCTCTTTCTGTTTTAAAAACAGGGACAGATAAGAGAAAACTGAGAGTAGATGAAGGGAGTTGGAAAAAAGGCTTATGCACCATTCTCACATTGCAAAAAAAAAAATTATATTTGACAGAACATGATATAAAGTAGCAGTTAAAAAATCTGCTATGTGAATTGTCAAAAGCAACACAATACTTAATTTATTTGGAGGCTCCATAAACTTTAGACAAGAAATACCTAACAGTACTAAAGAGTAAAGCTTAGAAAATTTAGTAGCTTCTTCCACAGGATAGCCTAGCTAATATCAAATCACACTGGGACACCTTTTACTTCCATGACCGTTTTAATCACACTGTTCTTCAAAGTGAGCAAATTCATCCTCACCTAGAGATGTGATAAAAAAAATACAGTGAATATTTAAATTATAAAAAAATTATTACATTAAAAGACACATTGCCATTAATCTCCCTCAAAATATGCCCCTTCGCTTCCAATATACTTAGGCCATCGTTCTCACCACATCCTGAAGGAGTTCTGGAAGTCCTCCCTTGTGAGTGTCTTTAAAAGGTGAAAGTTTTATACAACCTGAGGGGAAACCAGAGTATCGTGAGTGTCTTTAGTTGCACTGTTGTGCTGCCTCAATGTCCTGAATTGATTCAAAACATTCACCTTTTGGGGTCATTTTGACTTCAGGGAAGAGCTGTAAGTCACACGGTGCCAGATCCAGTGAATAATGTGGATGAGGACACACCGTAATGTTTTTATTTGACAGAAATTTATGTTAATGCATTGTTTGTGATCTATAATTACAGCAAACTTTAAAACACACCTTCCCTTAACCATAGCTCACAATTAACTGATGGCACAAAACTAGTCAAACCTTGTCACACGCTGTCACTAAGCTTCCACGTGCCACTTCCCATATGGAAGATCCCCGCCTTCCGTTTGGATGGCACTGGACAGCAGCATTCACATTCACCATATTTTTTAAATCACACCTTGTATATCAATAATTCTAATTAAATATTAAATCTACAGAATAACAAACTTTATTTTGTTAAAATTTAAAACATGTAAATTATTTCACATCTGAACTAGAAATTACCACATGAAGTATGAATGTAGAAAGTATTTATGGGCATGATAAAAGCAGATGCAAGATGACAATTACACTTACTGAGAAAGAGAGGGGCATACAGAAAGCTTCCAATTAATATCTAATGTATTTTCAAAGCTATGGTATACATACAAAATGTTAGTAATAGTTCAAGAAATGTGCTAGGTACACCTATGTGTTGCATCACCATCTTTTTACTTTTTTCAAAATGTTATAAAAAAGTGGCATAGCTTGGATGATATATAATTATCACACCTATGCTGTTCAGAAATTACTGCATTCTTTAATATCAAAATTTTATACAATGCTCACATTCTCAACTTCTAGTGTTTTTCATACCAAGACTTCTAATTGCATTGTATTTTGTCTCTCTAAATGCGAAAAAAATGTGTTAACTTCCTCTAACTACACTGTTGCAATTGAAAAGAATTAAAAGAAATACCATCAGTGATTAGTGAGTGCATCAAGAGATATATTTCTGCATGGCAATTCTACTTAAATATTGCAAGTTTTTACATAGTGGTTATACTTTTAACCTGAATTTCTACCTTTAGTAACTTACTCTAAGAAAACATTAAGAAATAAAAAGATTTATAGTGAAAGGTGCTCATTTTGATATTATTCCTTATCTTAAAAATTTAAAAATAAATCATTCACTAATGTAAGATGGGTTAAAATTTTGTGATATGCTGTAACATATTGCAACCATTACAACATTAATTTAATCAAATATTTCATTTTTTCATGAAAAATTATATATAACATAAAAAGAGGCTAAGACTCCATAGTGCATTATAGTCATATTAGAAACATATAACTGTAAATGAATAAAGGTTTATCTCAAAATATTTAAAATTTTTTCCTATTTAAAAATACATTAAGAATATTTTACATATCTATGTGTATATACATATTCAAATAATTAAATAAATACTAATTTTCAAAACTCATCTTTTTACTCCACAACTACTCCAAACTATTCAACTTTCCATCAGACTCATTAGGGTAGAGTTGTCAGTTTACCATTTATTGTAAGTAGCAGTATTAGGAATATTTTAAAAGAAAATCCTGTGAATTAGATTATAATATTGCACTAATGTTCAATATCTTGATTTCAAACATTAGAAAATGTGTATTTTTCTTAATACTGTACATAGAAGGGATCTGTATGGTGATGGAAAGAGAGCTGACATTGAGTGGTGAACACGTAAAGCAACACATAGACGACGCACTGTAGAGTTGTACACCGGGAACCTATGTAATTCTTGTTAACCAATGTCACCCCAGTAATAAAACCAACAATAAAAAAAACCCAACCTAAAAAGAAACTGCCCTGCGACCATCGGGGAGAACGGAACCAGAGGGGAGGCGACGGGGAATGAAGAAAAACACACAGACACACACACACACACACACACACAGACATAACAGACAGCAAAGCTGGGACCGGGTGGTCCCCTGGGCTCTGATGGAGACACAGAGGCCCTTCTGGTCTGCAGCGGGTTTATTTTATATCCCAAGAACAACAGGGGGTGTAACTTCTTAATTGCAAAACCATGTTGCCAACCCCCATCCTGTCGTTCTGTTTACAATGCCTTTGCCTCGCAGGCCGTGTTGCTTTCCTCCTTCCCCTCAGCCAGCCAGAAACCTCATCCTGAGCGGTATCCTTGTTCACCACGTTCGGGGCAGCCCCGCAGGACCCCCGAACCTCGGATTCCAAGTACACAGGCAGTCTTGCTCAACCCGTTTTCTCTCAATAGACCTGGCCTCTGGCTCAAACGCTGCCCACATATACCACCTTTTTGTTTTTTAAGAAGAGGTGCTGGTATCAAGGCGGCGACTATTCCAGCAGGGCAAGTCTCATGGGAGGGGTCCCAAGATCCCCCTATTCCATCTGCCTTCCTCACATTCTCTTGAGAGACGTGATCCCCACAAATCTCCATGGGAAGCTGAGGGGCTGGAGGTCTCATCTTCCATATCTGCATCCTGCTGAGGAGGGTCATTGCCCCTACTTTTTGGGGATCTGTGGAACTTTCACACTATCTGATCTATAAGGGGAAGGGGTCTCAAGATCCGCCAAGTTGACTCCTTTGGTCGAGATGAGCTGGAAGTCTTGCCAGGTGACATCTGCATTCCAATTGTCCCTTGATAAGGAGAACCAGACCTGGTTAGTAGATTCAAAAGTATGGGTCTAAAAAGCAGGCCTCAAAGCCATCGCTACAGGATGGAGTCTGCCTACCCAGGAATGGCCTGGGGATGATACAATTAACAAGCACAGATTTACTTCCACTAGGATAATTAGCTAAAGTCTAGCACACCCAACTAATTAAAGTTTTATCATCACACATCACAAATTTTAGGATGACTATCAACACTGGAGATGGGACATTTTAGGAATACAATCAGCAGACACAGGTTACAAGTTTTTTTCTAACTGATTAACTCACACTGAGATAAAGGATATCTGGGAGTCACAGGCCCTGTCAGATGCATTCTCCTCAAAGGTGGGATGAGCTTCTTGGGATCCATGCTTAACCAATCTCTCCGGTCCCTGTGTAGGTTGCAAATCTCCTTCTGGAAAAACACGAACAAAACCTCTTCCCCACATTAGTACTGGATCTGGTCACCGCCAATGACCGGTAGCCAGATCTTTTCACGATATTTTGCCTTTAAGTGTTTTTAACTTTTCATAACCTTGCACTGTCTTTGTTAGAGTGACAGATCACATCAAGGGGGTTTCATGATCCTCAGGTAAATGAGAACATGTGGGCCGATGGTCCACACTCTTGTATTGACATCCACAAGGCGAAGGCATGTACAGGAGTTTTTTTCAGGCCCATCAGCCACATGCCGATCATGCACTTTGTCCCATATCTGAATGTTATCGGTTTCCTCGTCTGGAAACCAAGGACAAATTCTTTGCCCAAAATCCAAAAATTCTAAAAGCTGATACCTTCCAACATTACTACCTTTAGCTTGCAACATACATTTTAACATATCTACATAGACATCTCTCTCCTTGGATCCTGAATGTCCCGTGTTTTACACCCGGCTCTGATAATGCACTCCCACCTACCTTAGTTGTTAAAAGCTGATGGCTTTTAACACTCTTGTAATTGCGGATGCCTTCCAGGAGCATTCCCTCATCTGACAGAGTTCCTCCATATTCTAGTCCCTGTTCTGGAACCTCTTTGCCCCGCGACCAGTGTGGGGAGAACGGAACCAGAGGGGAGGCAAGGGGGAATTAAGAAAGACACCCTGACACACACATGCACACACACACACACACACACATACACACACACACACACACATACAGACATAACAGCAAAGCTGGGACCAGGTGGTTCCTGTGCTCTGATGGAGACACAGAGACCCTTCTGGTCTGCAGCGGGTTTATTTTACATCCCCAAAACAACAGGGAGGGTAACTTCTTAATTGCAAAACAACGTTGCCGACCCCCATCCTGTCGTCCTGTTTACGATGCCTCTGCCTTGCAGGCCATGTTGCTTTCCTCCTTCCCCTCAGCCAGCCAGAAACCACATCCTGAGCGGTGTCCTTGTTCACCACGTTCCGGGCAGCCCCGCAGGACCCCCGAACCTCGGATCCCAAGTACACAGGCGGCCTTGCTAAACCCGTTTTCTCTCAATAGACCTGGCCTCTGGCTCAAACACTGCCCCCAAAAAAACCATACGTGGGAGTACTTGATAGTCAAGCACAGAGAGTCTCAAACTTATTTTCATATGTGCAAAATATATATGTGTATCAAATAATGCAAACAGTGCAAGAAAGGAACAACTGGTGAGTTCAGGAGTTCCCTGGACTATTCTTCAAAAAAAAATGTGTAAATTCGAAATAACACCTCAACAAAAAGCTACCAAAGAAAATATCTTTTGAGTAAAAGAACTCAAAAATAAATTAGATTCAGAGTAGAGCTTTCCACTTATTTTCCAAATGGCCTCAAGTTAGCTAGCAATTCGTTGAGAGAGGCGGTCATGAGAGGACTAGAACATGTAAATTCAGTGGTTTGAGAAGTGTGTATTAAAAAATACTTTTAAATATTAAATATTATTGTTACATAAAATGGGAGGTGAAATTATATGTGCGAGTGTGTGTGTGTGTGTGTGTGTGTGTGTATGCATATATGCGTGTTTATATGTGTGTGTTTATGTGTATACATTTAGTGACCAGAAATGTGGAGAGTGGGAGAGACCACTAGTACTTTCCAAGTATCTTCATGGTACCAAGTATAAAGCCCTTTGCCTCAGGAAGATCAAGTGACCCATGTTGCCTGCCAGTAGAATGCAGTAAAAATAATATACACCCTTGTACAGGGCTGCTAAGAAAGTGCTTTTTTACTGTCCATTAACTTGCATTCTCAGTCTACACAGATGGAAGCAATGTATTCTGACAGTACGATGGAAAAGCAGTATAAAAGCAGCTTGGATTCCTGATTTACCACTTGGAAGAGAATACTAAAGTGAGATGAATTAAATTAGACCTGAAAAACAAATAAACATTTGCTCTAATTAAAAAGCTATATTCATACCTACTTGTTTAACTATATGTAAATGTTACTAAAGTTGTGAGTATTCAATCACTTTCTGCATTCTATAAATGTGTGTTAGTATATGAAGGTATTGAAAAGTAATTTTTGTTTTAATACCATAATTATATTTAAGTTACTGCCATATAATTTATGGTTACTTTTAGAAATGTCACCAAAAAAGTGTTAATTAGAGATGTTTGCACAATCTGTTTCCTAATATCTTAAATATTTATTGATTTGGCATATCAAATCTATAATGTAATTTAAATTAGAGCAGAAACTATCTTTTTTGTTCTTTTTATTTGCTAAGTTTATACAAGTATATTGTGTTTTACCAGATAAATATTGCATTTCTGCATGTAGACTAAGTCAAATACATATAACTGATGTAAAATATTTTATTGTGTAATAAAACATAGTATTTTGCCCATTTCTTTATTGATGAGAATCTAGGTCATTTCGATTTTTATTATAAATAAGTATGTATAAATTTAGTATAAAAACATAAATAGAAAACCAACTTAGTGACCTAAAAAGAAATGGTAAGGCTATTTTTAAGTACCAAAATCTAGACCAGAGTGGTCACAGATAAATGCCTCAGGGAACCAAAGTTACAGGACGATTACTCCTGAGTCCTTGCCTTCCTTTTAATGCTTCAAAGGAAAGGCTATATTGCCTTGGGCCTGTCCAAGTCAGTGAGTTGGAACTAAGCGCTTGACAAAACATTGTGATTGCTTCCTTCAGTGAAATGGGAATAGAGGAACAGAAAAATGTGTCCATAAACTCAGACAAAGAAGGTTGGTCTTTGTTTATGCCTCCCATCAGTAATCAAAATGCAAAGACTATCACACTTTTCTAGGGAATCAAAAGACACTGCATCTGGGAAGGAGCACTCTCCTTGCCTAGAAGTGAGAGTAAACAACTTTCCTGGACTCATAAAGACCCAGGAGAACCTGCAGAATCCACAACAGAAACTGTGCCCAATGTTTGCAGGACATAATACACACAACCTGCCTCCCCTTCCTGAATGCGATTGGGTAGAAGTGAGGGACTCCAATGAGTTGGGGTAGCAATATAGTACTCAGAGGATAAGCTCACAGTAAAACTTTGCAAACATTCAAAGAATACAAAAAAAGATACACCATGAAAGGTTTCAAGAGACATACAAAATAGAGTTAAGGTCACCAAGAACTTGAGGATAAAAAAGCACAATCTGAAAGTATATTTTATATACTTTAATTAAATAAACTAAAAATTATATATATGGGCTGTCTAGAAAGTAACCAGCCATGTAATATAAAAAATAGAGGTATTTATGGCTGGATTTTTTTCCGAATAGCAAAGACACACACACACACACACACACACACACACACGCACATGCTTTTGTGTGTGTGTATCTGAGAAATTGTAGTTATAAATAAAAATAAAACAAAATCTGGAGGTAAAAGAAATATAGTCTTTGAAATTAAAACTCACAGGGTAGGGTTAAAAATACTAAAATAAAAGTTGTGTCATATAATAAATCAGAGTAATTCATAAATTCATATTACACAGATATAATATCTTAAAATTAAAATAAAATTAAAGAAATATATAATAGAATAAAAGTATTCAAATTTGATATAGTATTAAAATAATTAAGTATCCTGAAAGAGAAAAATTTTGGAGACAGATAAGAGTAAAATATAAAAAGGTTGAAAAATTTACTGAATTTATGAAAGATATAATGCATCTGGTTAAAAATAACATACTCAGGTTTGAACAGAGATAATAAAAATAAATGCACATTGCATACCATACTTAAACTACAGAATGAAAATGAAAACATAGGAATAAAAGTGGGGAGAGGATCACAAAAAATAAGCAGAGGGAAAAGAAATTACATAACTATACCACGTCAGATAGCCAAATACATTATGTTATGGCAGATTCATCTTCTGTAAGTATAGCGACAAGAAGATATGATAATATTGTCAAACTGCTGAGATAAAATAATCGTGAGCCTAGAATTTTTTAACCGAAGTAATCAATTTTAAAACAAAATAGATCCACTATTATATGAAATATCAGAGGCAATATGCTTTCCTTTTTCATCTAAAAGCTAGCAAAGAGATTGATATTTCTTTGTCTTATATCTGCTTGATGTAATATGCTAAACTTTTCATTTCATTGTAGTCAGAAAATATAGGTATTATAAGTTCTGCTGTACAATGTCATCAATATTTATTTTGAGGCTGTTCATGAGAAAGAAAATTTAATTTGAATCAGCTCTTAAAGACAAATATGTTATAGACATACAGAATGCACACAAACACAAGTATATGTAATACCAATGCAACACAACATATTCACAGTCATTAAATTCTCATTTTGTTTGGACTGCTTCATCCATTAAAATTTAAGAGAATCAGGTTTGCTGTATAAATACATCTGTTGTAATGCTTTAATGATTTCACATTTATAATTCAATGTTGCTCATTTGTGAATATTTACAAATTTTAATATTTGCTCTTAATTATATGATTATCTTCAATTTAATTTCTACATCTATTAAATTAAAAATGTACATTAAAATAAATGTTAAATGGTTGTAGGGGTTTCATAATGATAAAAGTGTTTCCATTTGGCCTATTGTTTTCAACACCACTTTCTCTTAGAATAAATCACTTTCAAATCCTTCAGCTATTTTTTATTGGCACTTTATCTATATTTCAAAACAACTTGTTTATACTGTTATTTCTTGATTTTTTAAATTTTTATACATTATCCATTAAATTTTACTATGGCAGCTGCATATTCAGCTTTATAATACCAACCTTCCCAATCATACAAGCAATTTTTTCTCAATTTTTTTTGTACCAAGTGTTGTTTACAAAATACTTAGCATTTAATAATTACCATGTAAATATTTGTCATACATCAATAAACTCTTATCAATTTCTTCTTTAGTATTTTTTCATTTATATTTTCCTGGAATTCAATAGTTGTCTCATTTTTTTAATTGTTAAATTTATGGAGCGATATTGGTTAATGAAAATTACATAGGTTCCAGGTGCACAATTCTATAATACATGGTCTAGGTGCTGCATTGTGTGTTCATCACCCAGAGTCAGTTCTCTTTCCGTCACCATATGTTGCCATTTGTGACAATGTGGTTGCACGTTGAGATTATCACGCTAAGTGAAATAAGCCAGCCAAAAAATAAAACCAAGAACCATATGATTTACCTCATATGTGGAATATAAGACTGAAAGCAACAATAAACCAAAGACTCATGGACACAGTCAATAGTTTACTGGTTGCATCCCTAACATAGGTATTCATTGTATTCAATCATTTACTTGATAATTGTGTGTATTTGCTAAATGCCTCCCATGGGTTAAGCCAGGCATGCCCAACCTGCCACCCAGGATGGTGTCCAATGTGGCCCAACACAAATTCTTACAATATTATGAGATTCTTTTGAAACCTTTTTTTTCTTTTAAGCTCATCAGCTATCATTAGTGCATTCTGTGTGTCACCCAAGACAATTCAATTGGCCCAGGGACATCAAAAGGATGGACATCACTGGGCTAAGCACTCTCCTCCACCCTGGAAAATACAGCGGTGAACAAAATGCACCTGCCTTTGGTGGAATTTTCATTTTAACAAGGGAGACAATAGTAACAAAAGATATAATACAATGTTAGGTATTATAAGTGTGAAGGAGAAAAACAAATGGGGACCCTTTCAGCCTTATTAGTAGTAAAGTGTTTGCATATTTAATCTATGTTTTTTTCTACCGACAGAAAGACAAGCCAAAAAGACCTCAAGAATGGAGGAAAAGACTATTTCTATGATTCCTACCACCTTTTTCTCTGTATTTTCATTTCTGAGAAAGGCTTATGCCACTGTCTTGTAGTCTAAATTATTTGACAAGACGTTCATCGTGTATACTGTGCACAGTATAAACATTATACTGGTATATGTAGGCTCAAGACTCTAAGTGGAAGTTTTGTTTCAGAGTTGAGTAAACTTAGAAGAAAGTTGCCCCATTCTGGTACTAATTCAGTACTTTTAAGGTAAAACTGAATGATTGGGGAATTAATTTATCACTAACTTACGACATCAGTACCAGAGGATGTCACTTTAACCTGTGGTAGCAGAACAGAAAAGGTTTGGCCCAATAATGTGTGTGAGTGTGTGTGTGTGTGTGTGTGTGTGTGTGTGTGTGTGTGTGTTTAAATTTATCAAAGATCCTAGGGAAGAGATCACACTGCTCATGAAACTCTGGATGAGTACAAATATTCCTTCTATTAAAAAAAAGCTATCTACCACTCTCTGCTATGGACATGTCCCAAGGACAACATAAGATATAAAGGGATACACAAAGTTCACCTTCTCTACTTGCCATTAAAGACTTTAAACTATGACTGAATAAATAAGGCACATGTGCATAAAAACTAATAGACAGTAAAGTGGTCCTGTACAATATTGGGGTAGGCAAAAATATTACTATTTTTTTTTGGTGGTTCTGGTTCCCTGGGTGGGAATTGAACCCAGGCCATGGCATTGAGAGTGCTGAAGCCTAGCCACTACACCATAAGGGAACCCCCCAAATTATTGAAATAACAAAGATTTTATGGAGAAGTTCTGATTCAAAAAATTAAAAATTCTGGAAGTGATTCAGGCAGAGTTCATAGCCTTAGTAAAAATAAAGAGAATTGGGCCTGGTATCCTCACAAGATAAAATAGACTCTGCTTGAACAGAGAATTCACTTTATGGTAAGTTACAGAGTAGATTGGGCCTGATGAACAGGAAACGTTGAATTAGAATTTAGGATTTGTATGCTATGCTATCAGCAACACTAAAAGCTATTTTACCTGCAGAGGGACAAGAGAAGGGACTTATTTTTTTCTGGTTGAGGGTACTTGTACAAACTACACCTACCTACCAGGCACACAAAGTTGAAAAATCACACTACGGTGAACCACTATTCAGAAAGATGATGTTACCTATATATTAGGTGTTTTAGCTTAAAAAATAAAAGCATGACAACTACTGTAGCAGTAACTGTGGTGTTTTGACTCAGAAAGAATGTAATGATCATTCTGGTGGCAAGAAAGAAGAATTAGGTTGTGCAATAAGCAGGGCATAAAATATTAGGAACTGTAACGGCAGTGATGACAATAGAAAGGAGGATAGAACCAGATGTTTCAAGATGAAAAGCATACCAGTGCATTGAAAACTGGCACAAAATGACTCTGTGGTTCATTCTTTAACTCAACAAATATTTATCCAGTGCCTATTATGTGTCAGGTCCTAGAACTGGGACTGGAGATAACGTGGCAATCTTGGCCTTAAAGGTCTTTTAATCAAGAAGATAAGGAGAAATCCAGGGAGAATAATATCAGACAGCTGGAGGTTGATGTCAAATGCGCAAGCTGATTTTGTATGAAAAGCTGGAAACATTCTACTGATAGGACTTTGCTAGACTATATATTACAGCATTATCTTGCTACAGGTTACTAACCATGCACCAATATTTATAATACTAAGGACCCTCTCATGTAAAACACGTGCTGAGAGAACAGAAACCCTTGAGATGGGAACATCAAACCTAAATGAAGTAGGTAATTACTAGTAACAACCTAGGAGGTCCGATCTCTAGTGACCTGATTAGGCTAGCTGTCAAAACCGCCAGTGGTTCTCACGTTAGAACATGTAAAGCAAGTCTTCTAAAACCTCTACTTTGTCACCGTAATCTTGAAAAGAAGTAAAGCTTGGGTTGCAGTGATTATGTAAATACTTAGGAATTTTTCCCCCCGAAATATAGTAACCTGAGAAAAAAGTATTATTTAACATGGGGGCTTTCAGTTTGCACTCCAGGGGAAGTTTGAATTTCCTGATTAGAAAAATTCTCTTGCAGAGTTCCTCTCTTGCAGCTAAGAAGATAGAGAACCAGGAGCTCAGGGCATAGTCTCCTACCCTCTACCTCTCAAAGAAAACCTGTAAAAAGCTCCCTGCCTTTTACAGGGCGGCTCCAGGCCTGGTTCAAATGCAGCCAGCCCCGCGGGCCCCTCGCTCTTCTGTATGTGATGCTGCTTTTTGTGGAGGGCTCCTGTTACACCTCCATCACACACACACACACACACACACACACACACACACTCACACACACACGGTATTTCCCGCTGCACCGAGCCCAGGCACCTCGTAGTGGGCCCAATAGGCCCTGCGACTGGAAAGCAAGTCTCTGAACAACCACGGCCTGGGCAGGCAGAGCCAGCTGTCGCTTTTTATTTATTTATTTATTTTCTCTCTGATTATGTTTACATGCAGCTATGACTAATTCATCCCTAAACTTTCTAACAGAATTCTGGACCTCTAGGTATCGGATTTCAGCTTGTTTCATCTTGAGTGAGGTGCTGTAAATGTGATTGGAACCTCTGAGGACATGGATGGTTGTGTCTACTAAGGGGATTTCCTTAAAAAAAGGGTTTGGCTATTTTACTGGGGAAGACTTCAAATGTCAGGATATGGAGTTCTTTAGTCAGGACAGGAAAAGAACAATTCTTATGTGGCTTAGAGACTATGTTGCACGAGTTGAGTATAATTTTTTTCAGGTTAGTTTGGATAACTTTGGGTGCCCGGTCCCTTCCATTCTTGAGCTGTCAGTTCCTTGCATGCTACTTTACCTTTCAGATTGCGCGCTCCAATTTCTCTGGATTTCTAAGGCAAAATATAATTATTTCCTCTCCTATTTCCATTTTTAAGATATTTATCAGTGTCGAACTTTTTTTTTTTTTTTGGTCTTTATAGCTGGTTCTTGCCTTTTCTAATTTATTTTTTCTCATATTTAGTGCAGTAATGGGATGAACTGGGACACATAGGTGTTTTCAAATTATAGTAAGAAAGCAGACGAAAACAATACTTATCCATATAAGATTACACTTATATTTACTTTTTAATTATTAATTCCATCTTATCTGATATCATCTTTGTGCCTATGCTATCATTTGGCTCAAATTTGCACCACTTGATTTTGGATCTCCTGCAAAAAATAATATATGCAATTAGATTTTGTTGCTTTACAATTTTAGATTTTTCATGTTTTACTAAGAACTTTAATCCACTTATAATTATTTTTATAATTATATCTATCAGGTTCTCCTTATCAGTTTTTTTTATTTTGTAATGCTAACTTGTCATATCTTAATTTATTTTAATAGGGACTATGTTTCTTGTTATCTTCTTGATTTATAACCACATATATATTCATAATACATACCAATATATATATATGTGTGTGTGTATGTGTGTGTATATATATGTGTGTGTGTGTGTATTTATTAACTATTTTGATGTAAAGGCATACTTTACCTATATTTCCTGAAGTTGAGAGTATAGCAGCTTGTTTTATAAAGATTTATTATAGACTAGAAATTCATAATATATTTCCATATTTTGCTCACTCTTCCCTTTATCTACACAAGAATATCTCAGAGATATTGCAGGTTAAATTCCAGAACACCACAGTAAAACAAATACTTCAATAAAGTTAGTTACATAAATTTCTTCATTTCCTAGTGCACGTAATATTAAGTTTATACTATACCATAGTCTATTAATTGTGCAATAGCATTATGTCTAAAAAATGTATATACCTTCATTAAAATATTTTATTGCTAAAAAATTGCAACCTTTATTTGGGCCTTCAGCAAGTCATAATCTTTTTGCTGGTAAAGGTCTTGTCTCAGTGTTGATGTCTGGTGACTTATCATGGTGGTGGTTGCTAAAGTCTGAGGTAGCTGTAGCAATTTTTAAAAATAAGACAAAAGAGAAGTCTGTCACATCAATTGACTCTTACTTTTATGAACAATTTTTCTATAGCATGTGATACTGTTTGATAGCACTTTACCCACAACAGAACTTCTTTCATAATTATAGTCAATCCTATGGTCAAACCCTGCTACTGTTTTATAAAGTAAGATGTGTAATATATATCTTCTGTTGTCATTTCAACAATCTTCACAGAACCATCACCAGAAATAAATTTCTTCTGCCCTCCTCTTCCCCCACCCCCAAAAAAACCTCTTTTTATAGCTCATCCATGAGCATCAACTCCTTATCCGTCAAAGTTTAATCATGAGATTACAATAACTTAGTCACATCTTCAGGATACACTTCTAATTCTAGTTCTCTTGCTATTTCCATCATATGTGCAGTTACTTCCCCCGCTGAAATCTTGAACACCTCAAAATCATCCTTGAGTGTTGGAATAAACTTCTTTCAACTCCTGTTAATGTTGACATTTTGACTTCTTCCCACGAATCATGAATGTTCTTAACGATATCTAGAATGATGAATCTTTTCCAGAAGGTTTTCAATTTACTCTGCCCAGATCCATCACAGGATCACTATCTATAGCAGATATAGCCTTATGAAATGTATTTCTTAAATAATAAGACAAAAATAAAAATTGCTCTTTGATTAATGGACTACAGAATGGATGTTTTATTTGCAAACCTGGAAAGTACATTAATCTCATTGTATATCTCCAGCAAAGCTCGTGGGTGACCAGGCGCATAGTCAATGGAAGGTAGCTTTTTGACAGGAACCTTTTTTTCTGAGCAGGATTTCTCAAGAGTAAGCTTAAAATAACCAGCAAAGCATGTTGCAAACAGATGTGTTGTCATTTAAGTTTGTTGACTTTGTAGATCACAGGCAAAGAATATTTTGCATAATTTTTATTTCACAATAGTAAATGAGCATGGGCTTCAACTTATAGTCACCAACTGTATTAGACTCAAACAAGAGAGTCGACCTGTCCTTTGAAGCTTTAAAGTCGGGCATTGACTTCCCCTCTCTAGCCGTGCAAGTCTTAGGTGGTTTTTTCTTCCAATATAAGGCTGTTTCATCTACACTGAATATCTGTTGTTTAGTGTTAGCTTCCTTTATTAATTATCCTATCTAGGTCTTCTGAATAACTCACTGCAGCTTCCCCGTTGGTTGCTGCTTTACCTCCAACGTTAATATTTTGGAGATGATTTCTTTCTTTAAACCTCTGCTGGTTTTAAACATTTTTTTAAAGCTTGTTCACCTCTCTCAGCTTTCATAGAATTGAAGAGAGTTACTATCTTTCTATGGATTAAGCTTTGACTTAAGTAAATGTGTGGTGGGTTTGATCTTCCATCAGATTACTGTGATTTTCTCCATGTCAGAAACAAGGTTGTTTTACTTTCTTATCATTCATGTGTTCACTGAAGTAGCACTTTTTATTTCCTTCAAAAATGTATTCTTTGCATTTACAACTGGGCTAAACTATATGGCACAAAAGGACTAGCTTTTATCCTATCTTGACTTTCAACATGCCTTCCTCACTAATTTTAATCATTTCTAGCTTTTTATTTAAAAAGTGAGAGACATGGAACTTTTTCTTTCACTTCAAAACTTAGAAGCCACTATATGTATTAATGGGCTTAATACCTAATTAATCCAATGTTGTTGTGACTCAGGGAGTAGGAAGGCCCATGGAGAGCAAGAAGACAGGAACGGCAAGTGGATTGAACAGTCAGAACACACACATTTGTCAATTAAGGCATCACCTCATATGGGCTTAGTCCCTGGTGCCCCAAAACAATTACAATGATACTATCAATGATCATTGATTTCAGCTCAACATTATAAATATAATAAAAATAATAAAGTTGAAAATATTTTGAGAATTACCAAAATATGACACAGACACACAAAGTGAGCAAATGCTATTGGAAAAATGAAGTCAATGAAATTGATAGACCGAGGGTTGCCAAAAATGTCAATTTGTGAAAAAGATAACAACTGTGAAGTGCAATAAAGCAAAGTATAATAAAAGTAGGTATGCTTATATTTTCAAAATAAAGCTGTCATGAACATTCATATACAAATCTTTGCACACACATAATGTGACCATTTCTCTAGGAAAAATGCCTAGTAGTAACTGGGTTATATAACAATAAAGTTTCATATGTAAGTATATATGAGGGCTGTCTGAAAAAATGTCTAGCCATAAATCCCTTTATTTTTCATAGTACACAGCTGGATATTTCCTGGACAGCCCTCATATATGTAATGTACAAACCACATATAAGTGGTTAGTGATATGCGTATTATATATAGCAATGTGTATGTAATATATTGTTTAAATGTTAAGAAATTGATAAATTGTTTTCAAGCAGCTATGTTATTTTATAGCCCTAGTTGCAATGACAAATTTGCCATTTGCTCTGCATCCTTGCTAATACTTTATTCTGTCAAGCTTTTAACTTAAAACATTCTAATATGTGTATAGCAGTACCTCATATGAGGATTTTAATTTGTAATTCCCAAATCACTAATGTTGTTAAACATTATTCCAAGGGCTTATTTGTCATCTGTTTTTATATTTTAGATAAAGTGTCCATTCAATTAATTAGTCCGTTTTTAAAGCGAGCTTTTGTTTTCTTAAAATAACATTTTTAGAGTTATTTATACATTCTGGATGAACAATCATTTACAGCTATGTGATTTGCACATATGTATTTTCTTCCCATCTGGCTTGTCATTTTGTTTACTCTTGTTACCTTTTGAAAAGAAGTTTTTAATTTTTGTAAAATCCATGTTTTGTATTTTGTATGTAATGTAAGTTACAGCTCTAAATTCATATTTTTGCATATCTAAGCAACTATCTAGCACCATTTCTTGAAAAGGCAAGCCTCTCTCTATCAATTGACCAAAGCTCTTTAGATTTTTTTTCCAGGTTTTCTGTCTTGCTCCATTGAAATATTTTTCTATTTTCATGTGAGTAGCCTTGTTCTCTGCAAAGATAAAATTATTTAATAAACTTCCCTTTCTTTATATATTGTAATCTTCAGATACATTTGTCAATAAGTCAAACTAGAATTTATGTATTCTCTTTCATTATATGTTACTTTCCTAGTACAGCATCTACCTTACCATGATTTTGACACATAGCTACCTAAAATCTATTATAAATTTTGTTCTTTATTGAATTTTGGTATAACCACATTTTTCTACATAATTCTAAATATGCTTGTTTTATTTCTTTAATTTTCCCTGAGTAACAAGTATGAAGTTTTTCTATATCTATTGACTTTGGCTGTATTTATCAGTCTGGCAGATTTTGGTTGTACCAATTTTCAGCATTGGTCATTATTACATCCTCATTCACGTTGCATTAGACTTTCAAACTTAATTTTTCTAATTTCTTGAATTTAGTGTGTAGCAAATGTATTAGTTCATGTTTTTTTCTTGTTACAAAATATAATGTTTAAAACTATGAATTTCACTTTAAGCAGAGCTTAAACATTCTGAAGTAAGACCAAAATAAGAACGTGGTTTATTCTCTGGTTATGAAGAAACAGGGAAAGTGTCTCTTTTGTTTCTATTTTGCCTTAACCTCCGTGTCACATACAGATGGGGCTATGCCAGGCTTTATAGATGGTGCTTCTCTTGAGCCATGAGTGAGAAACTCAACATATTACAAAAATACTGAATTATGGGAAACATTATCACCATTATGACTTTGATAAATTTTACTTTGGCTTCTCTTTGGATCTCTCAGGCCAGTAGTCCTTTGAAAATGGGTTTTCTTGGTGATTTTTGTTTTCTACTCCATGGTCTATTTAGGCCATCGCCTTTCTACCTTGAATTAAGGAAAAATGAAGTCAATGATATTTGTGTTTAATGAAGTTATGTTCAATTGTTTTCTCCTTTTTTAAGAACAAATTTTCATGGTTTTTTAAAAGAACCCACAATATCTCTGCACATAATTTTCAAATTTTAATTACTTATAAATACCATGTAGATGTCACTTTTCTTTTTCCACAGCATAAATATAAAATTTTTTCTTGTTTTTACATTATTTCCTCATTTCAGTATCTTTCAAAGAGTTGATTATAAAAATGTGTTTTCAAATATCAACTCTTTCTAATTTTAAACTGCTATAGTTATCCCTGTTTTATAACAAACATAACCATCAGATAAGGCTAGCTCTCCATTCCCTTCATTTCTTAAGAGATAATTCTTTAATATACTTGACCATTTATTCATATTTATATGAAATGAAATTTTTGTAGGATTCTAAGTATAATATTTTGGAAAATTTTAGATTAATTAAAGAAGAATGGACAACAGTGCAACATTTAGGCTTCCTGTTAAGAAATGTGATGTACCATCACATTTGTTCATATTTCTGGTTTTGTGTCAGTTAAATTTTGTATCTTAGATAATATTGGTCATTCATTCTTTATGGAAACAGCATTCTTGGACAAATTATGTATTTTTAATGGTATGTGCTATATATTAAATATTTATAATTAATTATTTATAATTCTTATGTATAACCCTTTTGGAAATCTAGGCATTAAGAAAAATAAAACTAAATTTAAAAATAATCCAGGAAGATTTGCACCATTTCCACTATTGCTTCGTTAGCATGATATTGTGGTCACCGATAATTTTGTTACTGCTCAAAACTATATAGTTATTCTCAGAACTTTTCATGCCAAAAATTATCATTGTTCAAAAATACTTTATATCAATCTCTGTAAAATGTATTTTAAAAGATATGAAATCTTATACACAAGGGAGTATTAATTCCTTATACTTTAAAATTTATAATATAAAAACAAACTTTACATCCTGTATTTGTTCTTTAGAATCAGCAAACAAATTTCATTTTAAGAGGTAGCTTAAGATCTTAAGTTATATTGAGCATTTATGAAAAAATATTTTAATGTAACTTGAAGTACAGAGCCCTCCCCACAGTGTCAAATAGTGATCAAATAGGGTACAACTGAATACATAGAAATCATAACAAATATTAGCTTTACCTACTATTATATAAACATTAATTCTAATAAGAAGGATATGACAGTTTTAATGAATATAATGAAATAATAACTGGTTGCCACAAATAGAAATTCTCAAACAGAAAATATCCAAGTTTTTCCTGTTTGCAATTGAGTTAGTAAGTAAATGCATCTATGTTTAAATTAGTTATTGAACTAAATAGGATGGCTTGGAATTACTTAAGATCTTCTTGAAAAGACACGACAGGAAAATACAGTGTGATGCAAGACCAATGTATGTTACAATAACTCAAACTGGCTTGCAAAAGTTAATTCTTAAACATTTTTAGAAATTATATGCACCAACTGATTTTAGTAGGTTAACATAGGCCGTCGTGGGAGTATTTCTACTATGAAAGTAGGCAGCAATAAAATCAAGCTTGCTTGCTTGTTTTCTCCCTCACTCCCTCCCTCTCCTCCTTCTGAGCTCTTTCTCTATCTTTCATTGTTTTATAATGTAAGCCAGTCGTTAGCCCTTAACCAGCACACCACTGATCCCCTCCTCCACAACATTTTATTCTTATATACTTGAAATTTCACAAGCAATGTTATACAGTTTTTATAAAGCCTCTGAAAGATTGAATTTATTCTATTCCTTTTATGTATTTGAGAGAATGTTCTGTAGTTATTTAGGAGTCATTGGATTATTTAGTTTAGAAATAGGGCAGAAACATAATTTAAAAATGATTAATCCAGCAGTTCAATTCTAAACATCTTGGTAAATGAAGAGATAGAATTTAGATGCACAAGCTATAACTTTATTGCAGTAAATTCAGGATGAGCTGTATTATTTAATCTACATTGGAAGTACTTATTATGTACCAATGATCACTTTATGCACTTGTTTCCTTAGTCTGCACAACCTAATGTGGCAGATACTGATATTTCAAATTTACAGAGTTGGTAACTGGGGCTTAGAGCTATTAAATAGCTACCCAAATTTAAAGTTCATAGTTGGTAAGATTTGAACCAAATTTAGTTTGAATCTAAAATATTAGGCCATAAATGACCTGGGAAGTCTTAACTTCTAAACAGACGACTGTGAGAGATAAAGTCTACTTCACAAAGAGAACATTGATGTCACAAGCCAATTTGATGGGTCAGGATATCAGTTTTAGAGGGGAAGGGAATAATTTTAGTATACAGTTCACTGATGTTGGAAAAGATGTGAAAATTGTTAGAATTTGCAAAATTAGAGCCAGCTCTAATTTTATTGCATCAACAGAGTTGATTAAGGCAGTATATGATAAATGTTTTTCATTTTGCAAAGCAAAAAGAGCATTAAATTCAACAGAAGAGGGAGTGATTGAGTAGAATTCGATTGAAGGTAAAGTCACCATAACTAAGGCAGGAAAGGTTAAATAATTTTCTAATCATTCTCTTCTAGTAATCACAGTAAGTCCATCAAGACTAGAGCCAACATGATTACAAATCACTAAGGTTTTTATTTACCTTCCTAAAAAACACCTGACACATGAAAAAAAATTGTTCAGTGTATGCCAGTTAACTTGATTATTATTCCCATTTTGTCGTTGATAAAACTGAGGTTTTCCTGAGTTCCTTTAATTATAACATAAAGGATAAGCAGCGGAATTTAAACACAGGAGTTCAGAATTAAAATTCAGGATTTATAAATCGGTTCGCAGACTTAAGTTTCTGAACCACCCTGTGTCCCCAGAAGCCTGTAGGCTGATGACCTAGTCTCCTCAGAATCTCGTGAGACTTTTATTTGCTCTTTTGTCAAATGGCATCAATTCAATAAATTAAAGAAAACAGATGGAGAGGCACATCAAGTTGGCAGTACACAATCCACTAAAGTAATTAAGCAATTACTTGCAGCAACACATTCCTCTCTCAAATATAATAATGTGTAGCATTATCCACATGCTTCTTACAGAGGATTAAGAGCATTAAGAAAATTAAGCATCATTAAATGGCTTATTATGAAATTGCATAGTAAATTATTAAAATTCAACCCATTTTTGATTCATCAAAATGTTTTTCTTGTTTTATTTAGTAAGGATCAATTTAGTGAAGGTGAAAAAAGAGAGAAGGAAGATAGAAAACCAGAGAGACTGACATAAGTTCATGATGCCAAAGGAGATTAGTGGCATGTTTCTGATTGGGTAGTATAAAAACCTTATTTAGAGGCCTCTTCTCCATAAATTATCTAACAACATAGCTGGAAAGCAAAGTAAGTAAATAAATAAATAAAAATAAAAAATATATAGAGACTCATCTGTGAAACACGTGCTCACGTATAAATTCCTTCTTAGTATTCTCTAAAGCTAGCTACCAGGTAGTGAACACCTGAAAACAATCTGTAAAACACACACACACACACACACATACACACACACACACACACACACACACACACAGTGTCAGATTTCTGCAGTGAACAAGAAAGGACTGGGGAAAAGGATGCTGAGTCATTGACAGACAATGGCAGTACAACATTGCAGAAAGCTGCCACTTGCCTTGATCAGGTTTAAGGGAATTTAATCCCCACGCATCAGACCCAGATGTAAAACTGACCTTCACCTCTGTTTTCTTTAACACCAATGTGATTGATTTCAAAACACTGCAGAGAATGACTAATAATACTATATGTGTTTGTAAAGAGAGACTCAGAATCTTGCAAGTTAGCATGATTCTGACCACTTCTACCATATTAGTTCTGTTCTATTAGCATAAATTATATCACAAGAACAATACCATTTGCAGTAGGGGGAAAATAGGGCAATTTATTAAAAACACAAGTCTGTTGGCCCTGGAACTTCACATAATAGTAGGAAAATGTGGTATCTTATCAATAGAAAGCATTTTTTTAATGAGGAAGAGATTCTCTTTGTGACAAGACTGAATTTTATTATAAATATCAGTAATATCAGAAGGAGTTTAGGCGAACTCACACATCAATATTAAACATGGGGTCTCTGGACACAAGGCATGTCTGTTAGTATGAATCTGAATGAAACTCATTTATCCAAACTGTATATTTCTACCCATTAAAATACTTAGAACAATTTTTTTTTGGGGGGGGGGATTGAAAATATCAAAAGATGGAGAAAGGAAGAGCATCAATATTTAGAGAATGTGGTGTGTAACAGTTTGGGATATAAAATATGGAAAGGTAGATGGAGTGACTATTTTTTTTGTCTAAACATTAGTTCCAAAACCATCAGTTTTAATAAAAATGTCACTTGACAAGTTAATCCTGTGTAGGGGGGCTTTCAAGTGAATTTGTTCAAAGTGCAAGAATGAGAACTTAAAAGTCAGTACTTCAACCGATGATCAGAAATATTGAGCCATGTGTGGGTAGCACTGGAATCAGTGTAGAGCTCTACAGAAAAAGGCAATTTTTTAATCACAAATCTTCTTCAAGGATGCAGTACATTTGGAGCAGAGCGCAGAAGCAAACTAAATGCAATAATTCCCAAACTGAAGACTACACAGTTTAGAAAACCACTGTCTCTGGCCTTTTGATACTAAAGCAATGGCCCTACTTAAAGAGGAAGGAGAATGAAAAGATGAAGAGACATTCCAAGAAAGAATAAAAGGTGTCATTTCCATTATTTGGAAGAACAAAAGGGACCACGTGCTATAATTTTTGTAGCTTTGAAATCTAGACTTAACAAAATACAAAGAAAGACCGATCAGTATTATTACTCTGCTTGATTGAATCATCGGGTTGAATAACCACATGAGACTTCTCCCAAACATCTTTTTACATTATTGATATTCACAGGCATGTTGTTTGATCACATATAGATTCACTTTTTTTTTTTCACAAAAATATACTTTCTTGTGATAAGACTGCCATGTAAATGAATATAAAAGGGTTTTGGGTATGATGGGCATGAGGATTGTGGTTTAACTTGTTCCCATTACATTCAACTCTGGACACTAAGTTTTATGTAGAAAAATGACATACAACCTCCACTTTCTGAAAATATAAAATTAAGTTGGCTTTTTAAGATTTAAATGATATATTTACTTAACTAAAAATTACTACATTTGTGAGACTGTCTGAATCCATTTGATGAGAATAGTATTGTCACAGCAAATTAGATATGTAAAGACCTGAGTCAAAGGCCACCCAATAATTTTGTTATTTTTAACACATTTTGAGCCTGAGGGCCAAGAGTGTTTCAAATCCTTTATTCACTCAAAGGTACTACATTATTATACACTTGAAAGACATGAAGGAACAAATCTACCAACATGTGAAATTCCGCATCCCAAAACTGAAATAAAATTTCCAGAAAATTAATTACAAATAAATCTGAAAATGACATTAAATGCCATTATTTTGCTGTAAGTAGGTAACAAAGTGTTTCCACAAAGCAGTTTTTGAAAAATATATGTTTCACACATTGTTTATTCATCTAAAAACACACTCACTTGTCCAAAAATTAGGTAAGACTTTTAGATTCTTACTGAAATGACACAGACTTCTTTAGAGTCCTTCAGGTTAGAATCAAAAGGTCCAAGGGAGCTAGCTCAGCCAGGCAGACAAAGCAGCTACTGTGAATCTTGAAAGGAAAAGCAAGAATCAAATGCAGAGTAAATGAATTATCTTAGGATGCTATAAATGTTAAGTGCGAAATGCTATATGAAAATGATCATTATTAGACATCTAGACTTAGGCTTGACTTCAATTTCTTTGCAGTTGATTAAAGTCTGGATTCTCACTTAAGAAAAAGAAAATATTTCTTGTCCTGTCTAGTATACAGAATCTTGGTATAACGTAGGTGAAAAATATCTCACCAGTGTGACATATAATTGTGTACAGCTTGGAGTTCTGAAGTCCGAGGTGGGGGCAAAGGAAAAAAAATAAACTCAGATTGTATCAGGCAAGAGAGGATAAGCTTGCTGCACTCAAACACAATCCCATGATCCCAATGGATGGCTAGAAACTAAAAAATCTTTTTCCTCATTCACTTCATATGCCAATATGGGCTAGCAGGTATGCCTTGCTCAGTGTCCTGATATAGAAATTCAGGTAGATAAAGGGATATCATTGCAAAGATGACCAGTCTTTATGCCAGAGCAAACACTAGCTGAAGGATTTTGCACTAATAATAGCATACTGTAGCCCAGAAGTATCACACACTATGTCTTGCTCACAGCTCATTGGCCAAAATGAGTGATGTGGTCCCATCTGAGTAGAAAGACACCGGAAAAGGCAATCGTACCTCATATCTGAGAGGGGAAGAGGGAAAACTCTATGGGGGTTAATAGCTGCCGTTCCCAGGTGTTCAGCTATTAATTCGAGTTTGAAACTCAAAGCAGAGGACTGAGTAGTAAAATAATGTTTAGATTAATCGAGGGAGTATCAGCACTCTTTGTGTCTCTCAGTGAAAAGAGAAAAACTAAAATCTAATTATTATGAAGATATGACTACTGAATTCATAACAGGGGCTGCCTGTCCCCTATTCTAAGGCAAGTAGCCCTCATGATACGGACAAACAAAATCTGGAAGGTGGGGCTGCTCTTGGGAAAGGAGATGTCTTTTCAGAATTTTTTCTTTTTTTTTTTTTTTTTGTATGAGGAATTTGAGAAACCCTGGAATTTGAGAAATCCTGACAGGATTCTACTTTCAAGTTCCTCTGTTTATTTTCTGTTTTCTGGTTAGTTTCTGAAATACTTTGTAAACATTTTAGAAGATTCCCATATGTTCGCCATTTCTCTCATTCTCCCTCTCTCTCTCTCTCTCTCTCTCTCTCTCTCTCTCTCTCTCTCTCTCTCTCTCTCCTAATATAATGAAAAGGAGACCACTTCCAACATAGCATCAGGGAAATAGTGAGTGTGGGAGGTTCTATCTGGGCAACAGCAAGAAAATACTAGTACTTTAAATGAATGCATGCATGCTAGTATAGAGCAGGGGAGTACCTGAATGAATCATGCTCTCATTATGCTGAAAACATGGTGGAAAGTGAAACTAATAGCTGCAGAATCTGTGCAAGGTGTATCCTATGAGGTCAGTAATATTACATAAACAAGAGAAGAATGGGACAAGGAAGTGTGAAACAACATGCCACAGAACACATACTTAGCGGCAGGCTCAGACTAGTAACCAGGTTGGCTGAGTCCAGAGCCGTCTGCAGGGTTTGCCTTACCCTGGGTGGAAAGTAAAAATAAATGCAATTACTGTTGTCTCTGATTTGATGAAAAGAACCTTGTGAAGACAGACACTTGGATTGTATGAAAGTGCAAGTGAAAGAATTCAAATTGACAGATTGGGTGCGGTCTGTAGACAGTAAATAAATGACAAAACAATTTTGTACTGACAGTGCTTTATTCCCCCCTCTTATCTCCAGGAGGAATACAGTATTTCCAGATATGGAACCAGCACTCACACAGAAGTTCGGTGGTATCTGGAGTGGCTCAGAGATCCTTATGACCCTGGAGTTACACTCAGTCATGTCCAGCTCTGACCACTCTATAATGTATCACCGTGCAATGCACAAACATTATTTCATATGTGTCCCGTGATGTGAAAATATTGGGACATGCTCTACAAGATGATCACTTCACACCTTCTTTTATCTTTTTCAATGTTAAAAGCCTTTCTCCCTTTCTCACTCTATGCCGATTGCCTTCCTTCCCACATCACTACAAATTGAACACTACAGCAAAACATAGTTATTATCCTCATCACATCAACCAACCTGAAACATTACTCCTGGATTTTACCTTTGTTTCTTTTGCTGTGGATGAAGCTTCCATCACAAACCCGTCATCACTCCCCTACTCAAGGATTTCATCCCTGTAAGGTTTTCTCTTTTCCCCACATCTTCTGTGGTTTCTGCCGTCATGACACAGGTGTAGCAGTGTATATCTTATTAGTTCACCTCGCTTCTCAAGAGCATTCCATCCTGAATGTCATCCCCTATTTCTCTTTAACAAACTCTTTGAAAGAGCTATCTTTAGCTTTTGAATCCAAATTTCACCTTTTTGTTCTCTCCAAATACATTTCCATCTGGTTTTACTCAAACTACTGCAGAGAAACTGTTTGTCAAGATCATAAATGAGCTCCATGTTGCCTATCATCTGTACTCAGTTTTACATTTATCCCCATCTATGGTAGGCAGAATAAGGGACCCCTAATAACCTCCACACCCTAATCCCTGGAACTTGTGAAGGTGGTATTAACAAGAAAAGGGGGAAATTAAGGTTGCTAATCAGATGACCACAAAATACACAGACTATATTGGATTAGCTGGGTGGCTCAACACAAGGGTCCTTAAAAAAAGTGGAAACAGGAGGCAGAAGAAAAGTCAGTGTCAGAGTAATGCAATGTGAGAGGGACTCAACTGACCATTGGTGGCCAGGACATGGAAAGGAGGCATGAGCAAGGAAAGCAGGCAACCTCTAGGACAGTGATTCCCAACATTTTTCCACATGTGTACCCCTTGTTTTTAAAACAGCTGTTTTTAAATTCTGACCCTTTTGTTCAGTACCTATCTTATTGTAATGGGAAGGAGGTAATAAGTTAGGAAAGAAAAATCACTACATTGAAAGTACAAACCACAGATTTAATTCTACAATATTCATAACACAGTTAAATATTGACAATGATGATCAAGTATTTAAACATTAAATAGAAAAGACTATTTGAAAAGAATCATGATTAAAGATGAAGCACTTATTTCTACTTAGTCAATAATTAAACTGATCAAACATTCTGGATGTATTTATATGTTTGGGGAAGTTCTAGAAATGTCACAAATGGATTGTTCTGAAACTGTGCACCATGATTGGTAGAAGAGTGGTTTAGGGGGAGGGTTCATAGTCTCACCTTCACCAAACACCATTCGTTAATGTGATCTAATTTTGAGGTGTCCCATTAACGATGATTCAAACTTAACATTTATTGGTCCATAAGTAACGTGTTTTTTTTTTACTTCACTTGTTTTTTTCGCCTTTACTGATTATTTTTTGCATACCCCTGAATGCCACAGGATGGATGACAACTTGGCAAAGATGTTCTAAAAACTAGAACAGGCAAGGAAACACCGCCCTGCTGATACTTTGATCTCAGCCCAGGGAGACCCGTGCCAGACTCCTCACCTCCAGAACTGTGAGGCAGTCAACACATTTGTGTTGTTTTAAAACTGTGTTTGCGGTAATTTGTCATAGAAAACTAACAGAATTTCTCTTGTGAAAAGAGATTTCCAAGACGCCACTCTTTTCTGTCTCCCTCTACCTCATTACGCCCTTCAAAGTTTCTTTTGTGTGAGCCTTAACAGCAGCAGAATGGCTACATTGGACTCCTCAATTTTATTTTCTATATCTATACTCACTGTTTACTTTGCACATTCTATGACTTTAGAACCATCGAAATGCTGATGACCTCCAAAAATATCTTTTCAAACATTATACATTCCCTGAATTCCAGACTCATATGCATCTTCCTATCTCCTTGATATCTCAAATCGATGCTAATTGTGATCTCATACTCAATGATTTCAATACACACTCCTCCTTTCCTTCTATTGTCACCCCCCAAAATAAAATAATACTGGTTTATATGCAGACTTCTGACTGACGGAAATGGCATATCCATCTTTCCAGATATGTACCAGTAGGACAAAATAAATAAATAGAAGTATTTCAGTCATCCTTGATACCTTTCAAATCTATCCAGTCCATTAGCGAATAAAGTTGGCTGTACTTTCAAGTTCGCAAATAATCTAAGTTTCCATTTCTTATTTTACTCCCAAGCTTCTGCTATTTACAAACAAGCATTGCTCCACTTTAAGGTCTTCTCATTTGTTTTTCCATTGGTTTGAAATAAATCTATTCCAACATATTTGTATGGTTCATTTCCTCACCTCCTTCAAGTCTCCTCTTAAATGCATTGCATTAAATTGCTTTTCCTAACCACTTTAATTAATCACATTTCTCTTTCCCAGGAATATTCTACACCTGTTACTTGTCCAGAAAGCATCCAGTCATGTAATATGAAAAATAGAGCTATTTGTGGCTGGATTTTTTCTGGAAGCCCTTGTACACATAATACCTATCATACTCTTTTATACTATATTTGGTTTTTCCTCCTCCAAATATAAGCCATGAGGGTAAGCCTTTGTTTTGTTCTTCTCTGTATCCCTTCAACCAAGAACATGATGCAGCAGTGTGTAGATACTTGTGTATCTATTGTGTCAATGGATAAAACTGCACACAAGACTCTAGGGAAACACTGTAGTTACCAAGCACACCAATGCAAAGTTTTTAGACCCCTGCTTCTATTCACACAAAGATTATGATTCAGTTTGGTATTGGGAGAGCTCTGCTTCCAATATCTTGTATTTCTCAGCACTTTTTGTCTCTTATTCTAGGAGAAACAAATTCTGCACTTTCTATTCCATCAGTAACAAATGGCTGGTAAAATTGAGGGAGGCAGAAAGGATACTCACTACTCATATATGTGTTTTTCACTCTGTAAATAAGTTTATTACCACTTAGAGAGTGTAAGAAATGTTTTCTAATTTTTGGAAATGAATAGGAATTATCTGGTTTAGTTATGATGCAAAAGAAAAACTGGAGGAGAGGAGGGCTGGAAATAATTTTATTTATTAGATAGGACAGAATTGCTTTATTCAGAGACAAATTGTGTGATTCTGAGCCATGAAGTTTTCATCTTCATTAACTTTACTTCTTTTCCAGCCAGCGTCTCCGCCACAATCTTCTAGCTATGGCTCAGGAAAAGCATCCTACCTGCAATACGCATACACACACACACACACACACACACACACACACACACAATGATTACTAGCTGTCCACATTCCTAGGAAGTATGAGACTGGGATAACATGGGAAAGAAAATCAAGCTTGTGTCGTAATTGTGTATGTGTGATGAGTTGTGCATACTTGTGAAGTCTTTTTTTTCTTAATTTTTTTTTGTAGCATCTTTAACAGCTGCATTTACTTGCTCTTTAAAATACAGGCATTCTGACTATAGTTCTTGGCAGCAGCTGTTACTAAACAAATAGTTTACTTAGCTGCTTTGGTGTGGTATCTTCTGCTTTACTTTTTAAATAGCAACATTATACACAGCTCTGTTTCTGGACAAAATCTTCAAGGTAGTGAAGAATATTGTTAATATTCTCCTGCTTCCCAATTCTGTACATTTATATCAACTCACACATTACTCATATGAAATATGTATTCTCCTACTCTGCCTCACGTGAATAATGTTCTAGTGTATGTCACCAAACAACATCTGCACCTAAGAAAAATCTAAACTTGTTAACTCTCTTTAGAATAATTGTATTTTAACAGAAATCAGTGGTGTAATTGTAAAAGTGTAACTCTGTGACTAGCGTATGCATACTATTTCTGAAAGTATACAATATTATTAATCACTATACATCTACTAATGACAACTTTTTTTGTTAACTTTATTGGGGTGACATTGGTTAGCAAATATTGCATAGGTCCCAGGTGTACAATTCTACAGTGCATCGTCTATGTGCTGCATCATGTGCTCACCACCCAGAGTCAGTGTTCTTTCCATCACTGTATATTTGACTTCTCCACCCTCCTCTCCCACCTTCCTCCCTCCTAACCCTCATGTAAACACAAAACTATTGACTGTGCCCATGAGTTTTTATTTCTTCATCGCTTTCAGTTTTAAATTCACAATGAAATATTAATCAGTATAATAAAAAATGAAATACTGCCATTTACAACAAAATGGATGGAGCTTGAGATCATCATGCTAAGTGCAATAAGTCAAATGCACTGTTATTATATCACCAACCTAGCTCTCTTTGCACCCTATGTATCAATTGTTCTTTCCAAGGTGTGTGTGGGTGGTGGGCAACACTTTTACTTTAAAATATACTAGCTGTTCTTCTACTGTTTTTTTTTTCTATGAACATTGTTACATTGTTCTTATACCATGGTCCTAGTTAAAAACTGGCATATGTAAGAAAACAAATCTGCATCTGATACAAATTTGTTTTGACCAATCGCTCAAGCTCTTCATGAGCTGTATAGGAAACTGAAATCAATAATTTACATTTCATATGTAACTGATAAGCTTACACATAAACAGAGGAAAAGACATTTTGAAGACTGTATTGCTAACTATAGCAAATCAATGACACGAATGGTTAATAGGTAGGTGTGTGTGTGTGTGTGTGTGTGTGTGTGTGTGTTGGGATGAGGGTAAGTGTTTTTATAGATATAATAGCTAAGGGATTATTTATTTTCATTGTGGTCAGATGATAATCTGAAGCAAAAAGGTTTTTTCACAAGAACATTTTCTTTTTTCTTCCTGTTGTTTATTTTATCAAAGTGTTATATCACCTCACAACATGCTCATGGTTAAAGATTAGTATAAACTGTGAGAATTCTATATTTGGATTTGAATTGTGAAATTACTGATTTGATTGGATTGAAATGTGTAGTTTTTAAACTTCTACCTGTAATACAATGTGTGTACACTCAGGTAATAAACATTGAACTTGGCATAATGTCAATCCCATTGGAAAATATCTAACAAATAAAATATTTTACATCTACTGTAAAAGTAATAAATCTAATAAATAAAATGTCAATGATAATACAGACAAATCATATAAAATATTTTACAGATTTAGTCTCATTCTTGTTAAATATATTAAATAAAAATATTAGAAGACTTTCCAGCTTATATATTGCAGTGAACACTCTGATTTGTTTCTTGAAAAAATAGATCTTAGGCATAAATACTTAAAAAGCATAAGTGACATTTTATAAATTAAAGCAAAGCAGAAAACAATCAACAAGTTACGTGTCAAAAAATAAAATTACCACTACAGTAAAAGAAAAAAATTATAAATGGTCATAACTGCCATCATATTTTGGCTACAGATAAAGGTATGTCAATTAAGCACAAAGACAGTGGCCAAGTAAGGAAGGCAATTCGGTTAGAAAAATATATTCAGAACAAGAATCATAAAAAAATTTGCTTAAACACTAATAGAAATTATACTTTTTAAGAAAATAGTACATAAAAACTCAAAATGTTCACTATCAGCATGAGAAATTTCAGCAATTGTATCAATTTTTTTTTATGGTTTCCTGTGGATTAAAGGCAATTCTGAGACCAAATGTCACTCTTGTGCACATTTATTCTCTCTCTCTCTCTCTCTCTCTCTCTCTCTCTCACACACACACACACACACACACACACACGCACACACACACTAAGATTTCACATCATAAGCATTGTTTAAGTGTTGAAAATGACTGGCTGCAAATAGACTTCATGCCTTTCTGCGAACATGACAAGTTCCAAGTTATAAAATCTGATTTTGAGAGTTTTGTTGGAAGCAATATTACATTGAATATTTAACCAACTAATGTTAATGATGCATATTAATAAACAGGAAACAGAATGTATATCCAATTTGAGAGAAAAGTATTATTTTGTCGCAGACTCATAATAATTTTTTTCTTCTCTTGGGTCTTGGAAATTGCTTTTCTTCTTCTTGTCTGAAGATAGATTGCTGAGTAGGTTTAATTATGAAAGTGCCCATTCAGTTTAGCATTAAAATTTTTTAAACTGGCATTTCAACATTCTTTGCAATTCTTTTAATAAGGCTTTTTGAAATATTTATGCTTTAAAATCTCAATGTGGTGTACCTATGTATTTGAAAATAAGTGATGTTTTCTTCTCATGTTTCTTTAAAATAAATATTTTAAAAATTTTATCTTGTTAAAGTCAGTCTGTTAAAAGACTACTTATTCCTAGGACATGACAAATAAAAGTGGGCCTTTTGTTAAGTAAGAAACTATCCACACTACTTTCTAAAGGAAAAACATTTACCTTTTTAATTATTTGAAAAGATAAAATTATGTCATTTATGCTCCTACTTTGTACAAAGATTGCCTTTATTTGCTTTTCCAAATACTTCTTAGAGATATTTTTAGTTATTCCTATTCTGTAAAATTTGACACTAAAATAATGAGATTGCCATAAAAGAGATCATGCTTTTAAATGACGGCTGTTAATTATTAATTTTTTTAAAGCAAATGTTGAACATGTTTTACTAAATTTTAGTGACATAAATATAAGGTGATGGAAAGAGAAGTCACATTAGGTGGTGCACTTATTATACAACAAGTTGACAATGCACTGTAGAATTGTATGCCTGAAACCTATGTAATCCTTGCTAACAGATGTCACCCCAATAAGTCTAACAATAAAAATGAATTAAAAAAAAAACCCAGTTTCATAAATAACTTTCCTGTGCACTTTATCTTACTATGTATGTGAGCTCGATCTGGTAATTGGTGTGGCCAACCCTTTCTATTCAAAGATAATAGTTATTTTTTTAATAATGCCTGAAATGCTGCTAAGTCCTAAAATGGCAAAGCTTGAAGGAAAAATGAATATGTTTGGGATACATTAAATATTCAGTTTGTTTTATCAGATTTCTTTTTTTAAAACAATGTATCTGTGAATAATAGTTTTCATATTCCTATTGCTAAGACTATTAATTTTTGTTTTTCCTTTCTCTATGATTTCATTACACTTTAATTTATACTCATATTAAAAATACTTAGTAGTTAATTTTAGATAATCTTGGGGAAAAGATTTAACTAATTTCAAGATGAACAGTTGCTTAAGCTCCAGCAACTTCTTAGACTATAGTTTAGATCTAAACTCTCTCAAAATTGAGCTGTTTGATGGCCTCATGTACTTATAACCTTACTTGATGAGAAGAGAGGACTCAGCCTTGGAACTAGGTCCTGGATGGATGGGAAACAATGGAGGCTCCAGCGGGCTCTTCTTCTTTGTCCCCTAGAGACAGACAACCAGCCTTAATGAGTTTCTGGGTTGCAAATTCCTAAGCTTCCTTGCAGGGTTGAGGAGGACAGAGTCCTTAAACAACAGTCAATGATCAAATCAGTAAAACTGGCCACTGATAAATATTTGTCATTTCATCTTAATAGTGTTTTTTAATTTCTTATGGTCACCACCTTTCTCATAAATTTCCTTGATTTGTCAATATTTAACTGCAACATGCTATAATATTTATTTGTCTCCTGGAAAAGAAGGGTTTTAAAGTTCATGAGCAAGGGAATCTATGTTTCTTCTTGGTCTCACCAGAACATATCACAAAACTTGCATGCAGCAGGACCCAGTAAACTTCTGTTAAATATAGCAATACTGACTTACTGATTTATTGAATGAAAGAACACATTTACTACCTTCGATGTAAGCAGCTTGGTTGAATAGTAGAGATATTACATTAATTACATAAACTAGTTTGTAATTTAACATTTCACAGGAATCAATATTAACTGTCAGTGAGTAAAATTATTCTAAATCATGATTTCCCCTAGTACCACTAGGTAAAATGATACCTCCTCTTTGCAGGGTGATCTGATTTCCCAGTGGTTTTCATGACTATCCAGTTATGTGATGAGTTCTGCAATGGTTACGACTTCATAAGAGTGGTAAAATATGAATTTAAGGTTTGATGAAGATGAAAGGACAGAATGCTAAAAAAAGACACCTGAAAAACAAGTGAAACAGTTCTTTAATACATTTTCCGAGTATTCTTTCTCAACACTGCCTCTCTAGTTTTATTGGATTCATTGTAGTTACTCTCCTTTCTCTTTCCTCTTATTACCGTAGGATAATAGTTGTTCTGTGATTGTGGGTACAAAATTTAGATTGTTAAAACAGAACAAACTTTTAAAATTCATGTCAACTGATCTCTGTGGTTCCACAAAATTATTTTCCAAATATATGATAATCTGGATAGAAAAAAACTGACATGTATCTTAATTTTGTTTGAATAAGGCCATACATGCTTTTTCCAGCAATTATGTTTCTCCAAATTACTATTTTGATCTGCATCACTCATTTACTAGAACCTCTTCCTGTGGATTATTCCAATCTGCCTTAGTAAAGTGATCAGCACCTAGAGGCTTTATCCTTTATACTGGGCCTAGGTTGCATGTGATACTAAGGTATCACTAAGCAAAAAATACCTATCACTTTGACTTGCTTCCCTTCTCAATCTGTAAGGTGCAACCTTTTATGAGCTAAAATCCTTGCTGTAACTGTATTCCTTCATGATAGTTGCCATTGCCATACAAATTGAATGGAAATCACAGATGCCTGCATCTTGTCACCCATGTGTAGGACACTGTGGCAGAAATAGCTAGTTTACCACCAAAATACATGATCGCTTTCATAGTAAAGTGATGCTTTGTGCACTAAATGGCAACATGAAAGTATGTGAAAGTATAAAACTCACAGGAAAAGGCAAATATGAAGACAAATACAGAATACTGTAATATTGCTCAGGTAGATATATATTCCTTTTGATATAAAATTTATTAAAAAATTGCAAAAGATTATTATTAAAGACAAAAGAATTGAGAAAAATCACAAAATTTGTTACAGAATATATAATATAAGACATGTCAATTGTCAGGACAATTAAATATAGTGTGGAAGAGAGTAAGATTAAAGTTTAGGTTTTATATGTGAGTAAAGTTATTTTCAACTTAAAAAAGACATTTGTAAGTTTTATGGAAGCCTCATAGTCACCACAAAGAAAATACCTAAAGAAAATATACAAGGAATCGAAATATATTACTACAAAAATAAAAGAAATATAAATAAAGGTATAAATAGTGAAAAAAAGGAAAAAAAATCTATGACAGAAAGTAATTAACAATATGACAATAATAAGTAATTCCTTATCAGTAATTACTATATATCTGAATGGATTTAACTTCCTAATCAAAAGGTATCTAGTGACTTAATGAATAGCAGAACAAGAATCAACCTTATGTTTTCTAAAATAGACTCATTTTATTTTATTTTTGATATTAATTTCAGGTGTAAAAAACAACAGAGCAATTAGAGATTTATAAGTCTCACAAAGTGATAACCCCAATAAGTCTATTTCCCATCTGACACTGTACATAGTTATTAGAGTATTATTGATTATACTCCCTACATCGTATGTTACATCCTGTGACTACTTTATAAAATTATAGTTCATATTCAATATTATTTTATATTAGTTTCAGATGTAAGTGTAGTGATTAAACATTTATATAATTTATGTAGTGATCTCCTTGATAATTCCAGTACCCATCTGACACTATAGGTAGTTTTTACAATATTATTGACCGTACTCCACACACCATACTTCACATCCGCATAACTGTTTTGTAACTACCAATTGTACTTAAGCCCCTCACCATGTTCACCCAGCACCTGAACTCCACCTCCCATCTGGCTGGCATCAGTACTCACATGTTTTCTGTATCTATGAGTCTGTTTCTGTTTTAATTTGTTCCTTTATTTTGTTCTTCAGTTTCCACATATGAGATCATACGGTATTTGCCTTTCTCAGTCTGACTTATTTTACTTAGTGTAATATTCTCCAGGTTTATCTATGTTGTTGCAAATGGTAAAATGCCATTTTTATGGCAGAGTAATACTCCATTGTGTATATGTACAACCTCTTCTTTACCCACTTATCTACTGATGGACATTTTGGTTGTTTCCATACCTTGGCTATTATAAACAGCACTGCAGTAAACACTGGGGTTGCATATGTCTTTTCAAATTAGTGTTTTGAATTTCTTTGGATAAATATCAAGGAGTGCAATTGCCAGATTATGAGAGAGTTCTATTTTTAATTTTGTGAGGAACCTCCATACTGTTTTCCATAGTGGCTGCACCGATTTGCAATCCCACCAACAGTGTATGAGAGTTTCCTTTTATCCAGATCTTTGTCAACGCTTGTTGTTTATTGATTTATTGACAGTAGCCATGCTGACTGGTGTGAGGTAATACAGCCATTTTGGATAAGAAAGTAAAAAATTAAATATATCTGTTTCATCCAAATATGCTTCGAGTGTTTATATTATTGGAAAAAAAACTTTCACCTAAATTGTTTATTTTGTATCATTTCACATGTGTAGAATAGTAATTAGTGGTTTATTTTTCCATTTAAATTAAACTCTATAAAATATAATTAATGATTTTTGAAAAGTCTGTTTTATGATATTCTTCATGTTTGTTATTCTGTAGATGCCTCTGTGGTTGCACCATATTAATTGTGCTTTTGGTCAAAGATGGAGAAGGCAAAATTAATGAATGAACAAATGAGAAAATAAATAAGTAAAGTTTTACCTCTGCTATTCAAAGTAAGACACGCTTCTTCTATTTTTAAGCAAATATCAAAATTCATTTTTCTTTAAATCCATCATGAATAAATTTGTTAAGTGAAAATGAACAATTTAGATAATGTATTATTTAACAGTCATTTCTGTAATGATAAAGTGGTACAATGACAAAATTAAGAAGTTGTAAGAATCATACAGACAAGGAAACCCCAATGTTAAGAGTAGAAAGCACACTTCAAAATATTTGCCTGCAAGGACTAAAATATAAATTAAATTAACAAGAGATTTTTAAATACAAAATGAGGCTAATTCATATATAAGGGATTGTATTTGCCAATTTTTCAGAAAGCAGAAGCAATAAGATTTACATGTCTTTTAGACACACACACACACACACACACACACACACACACATATGTATACCTGAAGGCTGTCTGGAAAAAAATTCAAGCATAAATGCCTCTTCTTTCATATTATATGGCTGGATGCACTTTGGACAACCTATACATATCTTATCAGTTGACATTCCATATCTTAACAGTTGACAATGATTTATCTATCATCTATCTATCTACCTATCATTTATCTAATCTACTTACGTATCTATCAATCATCTATCTGTAAAAAAATAAAGAATTGTAGAAATTGACTCATTGAATTATGGAGGCTGAGAAGTCCCAGAAACTGTCATCAGCAAGCCAGACAACCAGAAAATCCAGTGTTGTAATTCAGGCTGAGTCTGAAGGCCTGAGAACCAGTAGACCTGATGGTATGTCTATACCAGAGTCCCAAAATCCAGAACCAGGAGCACTGATGGCCAAAGACATGAAAAGATGAATGTCCAAACTCAGAGAAAATAAATTTACCTTTCTTCCATTTTATTCTTTTTAGGCCTTCAATTGATTCGTTGATGTCCACCCACAACAGAGAGGGCAATATTCTTTATTCAATCTCTTGATACACATGTTAATCTTTTCTGAAGACACAAACACACCAGCTATCTGTGCAAAATGGTCTTTCACCAGTTATCTGGGCATCCTTTAGCCAAGTCAAGGTGATACATAAAATCGACTATCGTAAGTTCACACCTCAGCAACTAGGCATCTATATGCGCCTCTTTAAGCCATGCATAATTTCCAAATAAAAACAATAACAAAATCATATTTTGACCTAATAGCTATCTATGTAAAAGCACACTAATTTATTACAAAGAAAAACAAGTAAAGTCCTTGAGTGATGTTTACTCCTCTGATATAATTTTCATACTATCGTATAAAATTAATGATACTTAAATATCAATATACTCATATAATCAATACATCTTATAGCCCTTGTTTTTGAGATGATTATATGGCTAGAGCTGATACTTACAACTATTTCCTTCAACTACTAATCCTGTACTTCCTTTATCTTCAGCAAGTACCTCAATTAGTTGTGGCTTTTTACCTGGCAGAGTGATTCAACCTTTATTCCTGAAGGATCTAAGTCATAAGTAATTCTACCTGAATTGGTCATTTTTTTTCTCTATTGATCTTTATCACAGGGTATATATAGCAATACTAAGAGCTGTACCAGAGCAACCTCAGTATTCCAGACATACTTTCCCTTACCTTCATTGTGGATTAATAGTCCAAATTTCCCTTCACAGTCAGGATCGATCATTCCACCCAACACCATACTCCATTGCCCATTGATTCAGCAGTATGAAGAGTCTCAAGTAACCAGGTGGCAGTCTTAACTTCCAGTTTAATTAACTCATTGTTGTATCTCCTTGTAGGAGCATTCTTTCTGGAACTAAGGCCTCTAGGCCATCAAATCATGCATAAAGTCATGGGGACAGGAAACACATATTTCGCTAGTGAGTCACTAAAGGTAAAAGTAGTGATACAATTCCCATCACCAACCCTTGATTCCTGAACCCATAAGTCCGGCTACTGGAGAAATAGAACCAAATATACTAGATGCTGATTCAGAGTATACATATACAGAGAACCTTGCCTCAGCACTGCAAGGTGTTGCCACATAGCTGGCACTGTGTCTAACTCTTCAAAACCCCTTTCCACCCTTCTAAGCCAGCTCCTTCAGGATGCTGGAGAACATGGTAAGATTAGTGAATTCTGTGAGAATAGGCATATTGCTGCATTTTTTTTTATTTTCTGTGACGTGAGTTCTTTGAGCTGAAGCAATGTTGTGTGGAGTACCATGACAATGGATAAAGCATTCTTTAAATCCAAAGATAATAGTAATAGCAGAAGCATTGCACACAAAAAAGGCAGATCCATTTCCAAAGTAAGTATCTATTCCAGCAAGGACAAAACATTGCCTTCACATGATGGGAGAGGTCCAATGTGATCAACTTGCCACCGGTTAGCTAGTTGATCGACCTGGAGAATGGTGCGATATCAAGGACTCAATGTTGGTCTCTGCTGCTGGAAAATTAGGCACTCAGTGGTGGTCATAGTCAGGTCAGCCTTGCTGGGAAGAATTCTATATTGCTAAGCCTATGTAGAATCCCCATCTATAACACCAGGAATGTGTTCATTCACACAGTGGACAATGACAGGGTGGTTGTGGGAAGAGACTGATATCTAACAAATGGGTAATTCTATTCACTTGATTATTTCAATTATCTTCTTCTGAGGTCACTCATTTGTAAATATTCACATGGAACACAAATATCTTTTTGGTTTTTTGCCAATTTAGAGGTCAAGTGAATAGGAGTCTAACTCAAATCATAGAAATAGAAAGTCATGGCCATTCCATCAATTCCCATCCTTGAGCTAGTTCACAGAGCCCGAGTCCCTTGTAGAAGGAGAGGCCAAGTCCTGTTGAGAAAGTACCACTGAAAATTTATACTGTTAATCTTTCTACTGGTTCACATGCTTCTTCCCCCAATTTTTTTTCGTCACCAGTTTTTAATTACGCCCTCCAAATCCCTGATCATTTAGCTAAACCATTGGCCACAGCCTATGAATCAGTGTATAACTAATTGTATATCTAGCCAGTTATCCTTCCGAGCAAAATGAGTAACTAGATACATTGCCCTGAGTTCCCCACTGTCCTTCAAGGATGCCCCCAAAAGGGGGCAGCAGTACTGAAGCTGTCCATTTTGAGTGGTGTCAGCTTATCATGTGGAACTATTTGTAAAAGAGGCCCAGGTTTTCTTTTCTTTTGTAAACTAATGATAGAGAACTTCGAATGGGGCCATGGATGCACGCTAGGAGACAGAAGGCAGTATAGCAGGAAAGGGGATGGGGACATTTGAGCCACTTCTTCAAGTAACTGATTTGAGTCACTTCATGTAAACTTCAGGGACCTACTCAAGCCCCATCACATATATACTCTTTTTAGTAGATGATGGAGTGCTGCTGTGCATACACAACTTTATGGCTTTGTGGATCAAATAATACCCAGTTTATGATGGACAACTCACATTGCATGGTAACACAGTGGTCAATGGTCAAGCATTCAGTCTCTACTAAGGCCAGTCGTAGTTCAAGAGCTGTTTCTCAAAAGGAGAATAATTATCTAAAGGTGGTGACTGGGATTTGCTCCAAATTCCTCAAGGCCTTCACTGCAGTTCACCTACAGTTGCCTGCCAATGCCTCCAAATAGCATCCTTATAGGTGACTGATAGTTCATATACGGATGGACCTGATGGAACATATGGCCCAAATGGCAAATCAGCTTGCACAGCAGTCTGGATCTCTTCATTCTGAACCCCACTCAAAACTAGCAACTTTTTGGTTTACTCAGTAAATGGGCTGGATTAACATACCCATAGGAAAAATATGTTGCCTCCCAAATCCAAAGAGGCCCACTCGGCATTGTGACTTCTTTCGGGTTGTAGAAAGAGCCATATGCAAGAAATATTCTTCACCACAGAAAGGATTTCTCACTGTGCCCCATCCATTGGAGCCCTGTGAATTTCACTGAGGTAGAAGGCCATGGAATTATAATTCAATTTATTTCCAACTCAAGCAGGCTACTATATCACCAATATGTGTAGAGTGGTTGCTACTTTTTGCTCAGCAAGTCCAATCTAAATAACATCATCAATGTAATGGAAGTGTGATATCTTGTGGAAGGCAAAAGCAAACAAGATACTTGAGAATTAAATTATGACCTAAGAATGGAGAGTTCCTATACCCCTGAGGTAGGACAATTAAGGTATATTGCTAGCCTTGCCAGCTGAAAACAAATCGCTAGCAGTGTACCTTATGGACAGGGATGGACAATACACATTCACCAGGTCAATAGCGGCCTCCCAGGTACTGAGGAATGTGTTCATGTCCTGAAACAATAAAACCACATCTGCTTTAGCAGCTGCAACTGGAGTCACCACTTGGTTAAACCTATGATAATTCACTCTTAATTCTCTAAGATCCATTTGTCTTCTGCACAGGATACTTAAATGATAATGTGGTGGGAATTAATACCTGTGCATTATCTGAGTCTCTGAAGTGGCTCTAAAATCCCACCAGGAATGCAATATTACTTTTGGTTTACTATTTTCAAGGGTTTCCACTTGGTCTTTGCCACCATAATAACTCTTCGTTCTACAGATCAAGGAACCAATGTGGGGATTTCCCAACTGCAGACTATATCTTTCCAATTTGGCATTCTGAAACTGGGGAAATAACCACAGGATAGTTTCAGTGATTCATTAAACCCACTGAGGCAAATCCAACCTAAACTCCATTGATCACCTGACCTCAATAAGGCCCCATTTTGGAGGGTTATAAATATAATACATTTTGGGTCAAGGATGTTTCAGAATCAATGTCACTTCACAGCCATGTCTATCTTGAAAAGTCAGATTATTTTATTTTTTCTTAAAGTTCAGTTAACCTGGTAGAAGTCCATATGTCCTTTTGAGAAAGGCTGGCAGAAAGATTTACACCATAAATTTTCAGTGGTGTGCCATGGTACTTCTCCAAGGGGACTTCCCTTCTTTCAAGTGTTTCTGGGTCTGTAAATTAGCTCAAGGATGGGCATTGATTGAGAGACCATGACATTCTGTTTCTATGGTTCAGATTAGACTTTTGTTCACTTGATATAAAATTTTTCTGTGTATAAAGATCAAGTAAGAATTTAGTTTGCTTTCTATATTTTTTATTTCTAGGAATACTGTGATTAACTAACTAACACCATAGGCCTGCTCATGTCAGACTATTCTGATTGATGCATTAACTGTGCTGTCCCTTACAGCAGCCACCACGACTTCCCTCAGAATGTCACCACTTGGTCCTTGCCACCTTAAGTTTCAATTACTTACGATGTATTTTGGTTTTCCAATTTAGTAGCTGTGGTTCTCACTGTAAGATCTGGCCTGCAGAGAGAGGAATGATCATAGAGCACTTCAGTGTGCAGGGTTGACCATTATCATCTCCCTTTGCAGTTCAGGGTGAATTTCCTTGGAGAAAGGCGATATCATTGGGTTTTGGAATGCCACTCCTACTCAAAGTAGGGAGGCCGATGCCACAGGAATCTCTTCTAACTAGCCTCTTCTCTTTTTTTGGCCAGGCAAAATACTTTCATTCTCTTTCCCCTTCCTTCCTTCCTTCCTTCCTTCCTTCCTTCCTTTTTTCCTTCTTTCCTTCCTTCCTTCCTTCCTTCATTCTTTCCTTCCTTCTTTTTCTCCACCCCTCTCTCCTTCCCTTCCTCCTCCTCTTCCTTCCTTCCTTCTTTTCTTTTCTTTCTTTCTTTCTTTCTGTCTTTCTTTCCTTCTTTCTTTCTTTCATTCTTTCTTTCTTTCTTTCTGTCTTTCTTTCTTTCTTTCTTTCTTTCTTTCTTTCTTTCTTTCTTTCTTTCTTTCTTTCTTTCCTTCTTCTTTCTCTCTCTTTTTATTTGCAAAAGCTCTTTGCAGCTTTTATTTTTATTAAAGTATAATTGACATATAACATTATATGAGTTTAAACAGGCTTTTAATGTTCATGTGACCTAAGGGTCACTTTTCAGCTCTCTTCTTTTCATCTCCACACTAATTCTCATTGAGAATTTAATTTCATCTAAAAAGACACATTAAATGCAGTTCATAAAAATTAAGCATCTGCACTTATCCTCATTATTGTATTTCCAACATATATTTCTCCAAGTGTCCTTAGATCACTTGATGAAAAATCCATCCTTCCAGTTGCTTAGGCTAAAACCTTAAAATTATTTCTTGACGTTGATCTTACTTTCAAATTGCATGTCATCACAATATTTATAATATGATTATTTCTCACCACCTCCATTCTCTTTGTTCACTTGCATAACCCAAAGGCCTAGAGCAGCACCTCACACATATTACCCTTTAATAAGTAATTTGCAAATGAATAGGTCCATAAATTTTAAAAATAAATAAGTGATTTTGAAGAGGTGTTAAAAAAGCCATAGAAACAGATTTCTATGGTTCTTTTAGGTACGTGTAAGTATGAATAACCAAAATAGTTGTTGGGCAAATTTTATTCAGGGAGGAAGGCGAAGGGGAAATGAAGGGTAAGTTTGAATGCAAAAAGGAAGTTATGATTACTTTGCAGAACTTCTAACAGTGATGAGGATTTTCCATTTTAGCCTAGACATATTATAAACATATTTAAAATTTGCAAAGAAACTTTTCATCATACTAAAAATTAAGTTAGAAAAGCATCATCTAACCAAAATGTTGAAACTATAAAAATACATAACCTCATTAAAAAGGGGGATTTTATATTTTTGCAACCTTGAAAACTACTGCTCATTAAAATGTTTAAAATGTCAGCTGGTTCTTAAATTTTATTAATTAAAAACAATGCCAAACCCTTTTATTTTGCCTCACAGTCATCCTAATTAAAAAATTTCAATGTTGACTTTAAAGAAAGTTTTTCTAGGACTTGTCCAAGGAATGTCAAGAAAAAATATTAAGAGATGGATATAAACATTATAGTTTTGTAAGTATTAATGTCTGAGAAGATTGAAGATACCATGGAGATCTCATACATACACACAGACGTGTCCGTACACACACACACACACACACACACACACTCACAATATACTTTTAAAATCTTGTGATTCCATTGTCAAATATTAAACTCACAAAATCAGATCTTACTTCTATGAGTGCAACTACCTTAAATTATTTCTTCAGTCACTTATTAAAGAAATAGGTTCTGTAGAACAGTCAACCTAAAAATACATTCTGGGTACTGTGAAGAATACAAGTAACTACGGGGCTTCTTAACCGTATATGGTATGAGCATAGACATATTGTCTGACCATTTATCATTATCTCCCTAACAGTTTTTGGCACATAGTAGATACTCCAAAAATAAGTGTCAAAATCTCTGAAAATGTGGTTGACATAATAAAGCATGAACCTACAAAAATGGATTAAAATTCTATTATTTATAATTAATTCCTCATATTTGGAGGGCACTAGCAAGTTTTTCAAGTACTTTCCTAAGTAATCTCATTTGATTTTAACAACTTCAAGAATAGAACATTTTTCTTTTACTAATTAGAATACATTAATTGATATGTCCAAATTCATGCAGCAGAGCCACTAAAACTTAGACCTCTACTTTTTTCCATACAAATTATATTTCCTGTCTGATATATTTATATTATAAAACATACGAACTGGAAAATTTCAAACACATCTACTCTGTGTCACTATTTTAAAATATAGATTTTGCTCTCAGTTTTACCAGTAATCATTATCTCACAGTTTTTACTATTTCCCTAGCACATCTTTCAATATTGTTATATGAGATCTGAAGGTAAAAGTACATACTTTTTTGAGTAATTGTTTCCTGATTAATTTCATTTCCCAGATCCAATTGGCATAAGACTTAAAGGGGATAGAGATAACTAACTCTGCTGTCATATTCTGAATAATTATTTAAATTACCCACTTTTTAAAGATAGTTAGCTACTAATGTATATCGATGGCATACTTCTCAAAATTTTAATTTAATTACCTCATTGTTGTCTACAAAATCCCTATAAGGTTGGCACTGGTATACCCTATTATTTTGATGAGGATATTAAGACGCAGAACATCCAAGCAACTTAATTCCTCCTTTAAATTTTATGCTTAACTGGATATTTTTGCTTCTGTGTACCTTCCAAACGTGTATGTATAAACATAAATATTGAAGTGATTATTTTCTTTCTGCATTTCCTTTCTTTCTGCCTTATCTGATAAGTTGCTTTGCAAATATGTGTATGTGTGAGTGTGTGTATGTGTGTGTGTATGCATATACAAATTATTTATTTATATTATAATGTTATATAAATATAAAATAAAACATCTATTTAATATAACATATGCAAGTGAGCAAAATGTATTACATAGAACTGGGAAATTTAATTAAAGCTAAGTCAGGAGTAGGAAATAAATGAAATTGATAGACTAATGATAGATACATCAGGAGACCTGATGTAGCATATGGCAAATATAGTCGATAACTATTCACCTGACAAGGTTGAGGAATTCACATAAGTAGCTAGGAACTGTGATATAACCAAGCATCAAGAGAAAGAAAGGCTGAGAGAAATGAAAAGGTAGTAACCTGTGCTGAGATGACAATTTATGACACAAAACCCTTATGTTTAGAGCAAAAACAGTGTTATTACTAATCTGGCTGGGTCCAAGCAGTCAATTAAAACCTCGTATGGCCAAGTCTTGGAATGAGTGGCGATGCAGATCTGGAATGGAAGTATGGAACTCGTCTTCACATTTTTGTGACATTGCAACCTTAAAAAGCCGTAACTATCAGTAAGTGTTCTAATTAGTTAACAGATATCTAAAGAATGTACGTACCGAGAAGAGTAAGCATATGGGATTTATATTAGTCAATAATCTCCAGAGAAACAGACCCAATAAGAAACACACACACACACACACACACATATTCATACATGTACACACACATGCATACATATACATATGATTGGCTCAGGGGATAATGAAAGTTGGCAAGACCAAAATTTGCAGTGTAGACTAGTAGGTTAGAGACTCAGGAAAAAGGCAATACTTCAGTTAAGTCCAAAAACTAGGAAGCTGAAGGCCATCTGCTGCTGAAGTCCCTCTTGCTTGGGGAAAAAAATCCGTTGTTTGTTTGTTTGTTTGTTTTAATTCAGGCCTTAAACTGATTGGATGAGATCCACCCACATTATGAAGACCAACCTCTTTTACTGAAGTCCACCATGTTAAATGTCAGTCTTATTCAGAAACATCCTTTACAGAAACATTCAGAAAGATGTTTGAGAACATATGTGAGCGCCATGGTCCAGACAAGTTAACATGTAAAATTAACTATCACAAGAGTGAAAAGGCATCCGTTATAATTCTTGAGTACAAAGTATATTACAATTTAATAATATTATAGAGACAGTTCCCTTGCCTGTAAAATGAGAGACAATACTTCCTATGATAGTACGGTTGTAAAGAAAAATGATAATAAACGTAAATGTTTTCACCACAATATCTAGTATATATTGGGTATTTAATAAATAGAACAGTCATTAATTAATAACTTTGCAAGTCTGTCCTTCACCTGAATGAACTTTTCTTGGATCCTTTACTAGAATGAAAACTTGATCTTAGCTTCTGATTCGTCGTGGAGGCATAGCTCTCCCTTTCTTCCTTTCTTGCAATTAAATGGATCTTCCAAGGACAAACCCATTGGATTCATACTCTCTACCCTTAACTTGAGCATAAAGAGTGCTGAAACTAGTTAGACATTTTAATCTTTGAAAGTAGCATGCCCGATCCTAAATATTTTTGCTGAAACAGATAAAACCCAAATATCCAGATAACAATGATTGACATTTAACAGTTTACGATATGTTTTATTATTATTTGCATACCAACAGCAATGAGATACTTTGCTAGTATGCATCTGGAAAACAGAGGAGTTTTATTCTGAACTAATGACTTGAGATCCACGATTATAGAAGGGATGCTTATTTGGAAGCATTAATAGTATGTGTAGCCACACTGCAACATTTCTGACCCATTTACAATACAAATGAATCAGCTAACAGAATTGAAGCTTTCTAAATCTGAAAGCTCCAGAAGTCTGACTCCTTTTTTCCTTTTCTTTTAGAATCTCCCTTGGTAATATTGTTAATTTAGATATTTAATTGACCTTTCTTTGACCAACACACTACCAGTGTACAATGCATAATAAGCATGGCCTAGTTGCTGTGACAATACATTAAGAACACAGTAAGACCAATCCACTTCATTATCATAACACTAATCAAAATCCCTTCCTGAATTATTATCTTCTCATTAACCTCACTTAAACTTTGAATCATTTTTCATGTATCCTTGTCTATTTTTCCATTTGTGCCATCCCCATATATATTTAAATGTTGAAGATCTCTGTATCTATGACTCTTGACTCTTTCTCTTAAATCTAATATAAATCCCACTGCCTTTGTCAAGCACTTATCATTACATATTCCAATGAGCATGAATTGTGCCACTCATATCTTCAACTGCCAAAACAGACCTTCCCCTATTACTGTATTTTTCCTTGTGTGAGATATTACTTTGCCTAAAATTGTTAAGCCAAAAGTCAGGGCTGGTCTTATACACAGGAGTAAACAGTTGATATTGATTTCTTAATGTTAGGTTAGAAAAGTAGGGGCCATTTTATACATGGGGGCACCTTATATACAGAAAAATATGGTACTTGATTACTAACAAGGGAATTTTCAGACAGATTGAACTCTTAATTATACCCTACATCTCCTGTTAATTTACCTGTGAACTCCAAAGGTGACTTTGGCGACCATTTTAGCAGAGGACCTAACCTGCTTCTTTTAGCTTCACACTGGTCTTTGACACTTTTTTTGAACAGTGATCCTTAAATTACAGACTCATTAATTGATACATTAATGCTAATAAATGCACTTGCCAACCAGCACAAATAGACTAAAATTACAAGTCTATTTGTGCTGGTTGGCAAGTGCATTTATTAGCATTAATACAGCAATTATTTTTCATCAGAATTTATCTTTTACCAATAGTAAAGTCATTAGCTGCAATTTGCAAATGAAAATGATCACATTGTTTCCCATGCCCTACACGATAGTGCCTCTCATTACCTAACCCAGAAAACCACTTATTTCCTTTTATGCAGTCTCTATTTTCTCTTTATCTGCAAGTCTAACATGTGGAAGTCTTAATTGCTCCTTCCCACCCTGTTCTGATGAGAGGGTGCATGCTGACCTCTTCTATTCTTTTTTTCTAGTTTGTTTCTGTAAAGCTGGAGCAACAAAATATATTTTAAAGGAAAAGTGCCTTTGGAACAGTTTTGTGGTCCAAGCCAAAAAGGAAGAATACCTTCAATCTACCCTGTGTGGATCCTTTCAGATAGGAGTGATCATAGTCTACATTCAATGCAATTTTTTGCATGTTTATCTTAAAAGTGACTAATTTTTGAATGTTATTTTAACATTTTCAATGTATTAGCAAATCTTAAAAACATTGCTTTGACAAAGCAATGGGTTCATATTTGAAACAGAAGATAGTCTCACAAATGTATACCAGAAATAAACTAAATGTAAAAACTAAAATATTAAGTGGATCTATATAAAAGTATTCACTAGCATGTGAGCCAATAAACAAAATTAATAATCAGCTCACTGAACACTTAGTTCAACATTAAAGGTGAACACAAATCTTTCAATTATGAACAAAGCTTAATTTACCAAAACTTATTTGAGCTCAGTTAAGAGTAATTTAAGTGAAGTGATATAGTACAGTTTACCATAATTAACTAAAATATTCAAAAGTCTCTGAAGTAACATCTAATTTGATTTATATTTTGAATATGGCACAAAGGTATCACAGTTATATATGTTGTCAAATGTTATTTTAGTGGCTTTCAACCCATGTTCCTTGGAGCAAATTTTGGCAAATATTACAGGTTAAAAATGGAAAATTTTAGACACACTGATAACATTCATACCAGAACTATCTTGCTTAAATAAAAATTAAGAAAAAAATTAATGTATAAAATATTAAATAATTTACTTTTTTCTTATTACTTACGTTTTTTAAGCACATTGGCATATATGTGTATCGTATAAAGGCTGTCTGGAAAGTATCCAGCTCTGTATTATGAAAAACAGTGGTCTTTATGGCTGCATTTTTTTTTCCGGAAAGTCCTTGTATGTTTGGCTATCATTCTATTCCTACATGCATGAGAGAACAGGTGGGTCCCATATAGCCCGTGTTCTGCATCTTACTGAAATGCCCATTCTCATACTCCTTCTTCAAATTTCCTTATGACCAATTCTTCATTTTTTTTTGTTCCAGTCTCTTGATCATTTAGACAAAATGTTAGATGCTGCCCTCGTATCAGCATGAATCCACAATGCCAAACACGTCTTGTACTAGGTAAAATGTAAAAGTAATTCTGAACATGGGAAACATTTCCTGTAAGTAAGGGTCACTCCTGAGGAAGATTCTGAAGCCACTTCATTCCATCTGAACCTGGTGCCAATATGTAATGCAATGCTTTGTAAACCAGCCTTATTTTTTTTAATACTTCATTTACTGGTAATAGAAAACTCCCCATGAGGCCATGAGCATTCCAAGCTTCAAGATCTTTTTAAAACACATTCTTAAGAATCACAATACTTTATCATGAGTTTATGTAATGAGACCTTAATCTCTGCACCAACTTGATGGATATTTTGTGGAATGGGTAAAAGTACTGACATAATAATGTTTCTTACTTTGTTATCTTATGATTCATTTATCTACTAATCTCCTTTTTATAAACCATATTTCATCTGGATTTATATTAACTTAACATGAACACTAAAATAACCTCACCACAAGAATGAATATGGACTCTGGCACACACACACATAACTTCTGATTGAAACTTAGCTGTAATATATGAGTATGCTCCCTCCTGCTTCAGAAAACACCTTAAGATGCATTTCATACAAACAATCCAGGTTTTAGTGACTTTATACAATTATTTTCTTAGCAATTCTTCTCTTTGGGATATATTCTGCATTTGACAGAATGGGACAAACTAGCATGCAAGTCCAGTTACAGCTATAGCAGTGACAAATAATATGATAACATGGTATATCTTTAGGGATCTACTCCTAGGGCATTTCCTCAAGTGAGGGCACTGTGGGATCTTCAACAGAAAATGATCAGAGAAGGAAAGGTCAACCTCTTTATATGAGAAGAGAATGGCAGAAAAGGATATTCAGGTATCTGGGACTTCCAGATCCTTTTAGACAATACTATTGCTACATTTTAAATAGTACTATTTTCTTGTTTATTTGAATTCCTGAATCTTCATACAAAAACTGAACAAAGCTAAGAATATAACTGACCATGCAATTTAGTGACCAGCAGAAACCAATCCTAAATTTGATCTTTGGCCATCTCAATGCCCAGTTTTGAGAAGATATTTATTTTAATACAGTGATACATACTCTTTGAGTTTCAGTTTGCAGTTTGAGAGGAGAATTTAAGAATTTGAACTGGGCTTTCTTTTAACTTGGTATTTTCCCAGGCATTCAGTCATGACTACCTTACTAAATGGTTTTGAATTCCTGCTATTCACAATAATCTGTGGCAGCAGTTGTTTAATAGTTAAGAATAAATTCTGCCACAGAATAAATTACTTGTTTTCCCTCATGTATCATGGACTGTGAAGCCATGTATTAAATTATAAACATAGTTTTCATCCCAATCATAAATCAATATATTTGTGGCTCTATTGAATAGATTCAATCAGTTACAATGCCATCATGGTGGTCTGATTCTAGTTACATAGCAGAAGGGTACTTGTTGGAGGGAAAAGTTAGACACCAGACTTGGACATTGGTAGTTATCAATACATTTCAGATGTACTTGCTTCTGACACAGTTATACAGCTGGAAGAGCACCATGGGTATTTAGCTGCAAGAGTTATGAGCTCCAAATACTTAGGTGTCCTTATTCATGTTTTTAGCACTTATTTTTTGGGAAAAGAAGATTCAATTATTTAACTTAGGTTTCACATGTACTCTTTGTCTAAGACAAAGCAGAGCTTTATTGCACAGAAGTTTGTGGGGTAAAAGGTAAGTCATCAAAAGACTATGAGGGTGATTTTAGAAAGTAGACGTATGTGCAGCATATGTGGTTAAATTAGGTTTAAACATTTGTATTTTGAGAATCCATTTCCCAGCTCAGACTTATAGTGCTCAAAATATAGCCACGAAACCTAAATATGGTTCAAATGGTGTCACTTACTTAACATTAGGCCTGGACTCAATACTCACCTTTTCCAGTTGAAAGATGTTTACATGATTCTGGTCTTATGATCTTCATTATAATGGTATGTGATCTCAGAGAAGAGAATCCATATTGCATTCATAACTTTTATTTCCCACAGTGCTGTGCCTGCAGTAAAGTCTTTATAAATATGTATTGAATTGAACACAAATAATATTTTAAGCTAGTCACTTATATGATTTTTATTTGAATTCTTTTCCCACACTACAGAAAATGTAATTTTACATTGCTTAAGTATATTTTTCAATAAACAATACAATAATTGACAATAACATTCAGATCTTTAAAAAATTAGCAAAGTATGATATTATTCTGAAAATTATGGATTAAAATTTATTTATAAGACTATCAACTTTTTATGCTTTCTCACTATATCATTACTTATGGGCTCACTTTTATTTTTTATTAACTTTCATATTCAACAAAGCCTTCATCACTTGTAATCAGATAAAATTTCTCCTTACTAATTCTGCCAGGCATTTCAACTGTTTTCAAAAAGTTGGTCATAATTAGAGTATATACACTATGAGACTTTGAGTGATAGACACCTATAGCTTGAAATTTAAAAATATTATATGAGGTCAGGCAATTAATTTTGTGAACTTGTCCTAGAAAAAGTGCTACATACCTCGTTGCTGAACATCACTATGGTCACCTTCAAAGTGCTTCCCTTGGGAAAATTTGCACTGATGCCAGCACCTAATGCACCCTTTAAAGCAGTTTTGGAACTCATCCTCTGGAATGGCCATCAGAACTATCATTGTGCCCAAAATCTGACAAGTTCAGAAATTTGCCACCATACACTTATGTTGGCAGCACTGTACAAACAACTCAGTAAGGTGTCATAACCTTGCCAAAGGGGTGCCAAAAAATGTATACACATTTTAAGAGATGTTATCTATGTGTTGCTTTTTGAAGTTGAATTGAATTACAGTGGCAATATGTAGTATGAAGTTCACTCAAAAGACAGTGTTAATCAAATGAATGGTAGTGTCACCAAGCAACAGGCAGGACGGTCAAAGAAAATGGTGGAAGTCTGATTGTCATTCAAGGAGAGCAAGGCCACTTTGAAGTGGTATTTGAAGTCTGAGAACATTGTGGAAATACAATGACAGTGGAAGCGACAGAACCTCCGACACACCTAACAATGCATGCATTCATGACATATCTGAGATGCATGGTACTGTGTGTGATATGCACGAGAAGATCTGGGAGGCCTCTCACAACAACAAGTCCTTCTTCTGTTGTGGTATTGGAACAGTTCACACACTTGCCCCAGAAGTCCACCAAACAATGTGGATGTGAGATAGGAGTTAGCAGAACAAGTGTATGACACATTCTTAAAAGAGCAAAAGGGCAAGTTTTCATCCCAAGATTATTACATGCACTGAGTGAAAATGACCCTGATCAAAAGGTGCAATACTGTGAGTCATTCCAAAACATGGTACAAAAGGACAAGGAGTCAGTGGGGAAAATGGTTTGGTCTGATGAAGTGTAGTTTAAATTGAAAAGAGCAATGAACCAACATCATTGTGTGTAATGGACTCCAGAAAATCTACCTGTTCATGTGGAAAAAGAAGTCAATTTACCAGGCCTCAAAGTCTGGTGTGGATTGTCATTAAGGGGACTAATTGACCCATTCTTTTTTTTTTTTTTTGGTATGTGGGTAGCTCCCTGGCTGGGAATCGAACCCAAGCCCCAGTGTTGACAGTGCCAGCACCGAAGCCTTAAGCCACTACACCACCAGGGAATGCCTTGACCCATTCTTTTTTGAATGTACCATTACTAGTCAAGTATACCTAGACATACTATACATATATACTTACAATTCATATACTTTTTGAGAATGATCAATTTTACTAGCAACAAGATGGTACCCCTTCCCACTTCCACAAAGATGTAAGAGCTTACTGTGATGAAAACTTGCCAGGACAATGGATAGGACAAAGACGTGTGGTTGAGATTTCCCCATGGTCTCCTCACTTAACATCCCTTTATTTCTACCTATAGGAGAACTTAAGGAATGTGGTGTACCATAGTAAACCAGCTCCACTGGTGGTACTTGGGGAAGAAATTGAAACAGCATGCACAGCAATACAAGTGTACACTCTGGTCAATGTTGCTCAAGCAGTATTTTGCCATAACAGAAGGGTCTGGACGCTGATGGTAACCACTCTGAGCACCTCTTGTCAAATATGACTTGTATTCATCTTTTGTTATCAATATATATTTCATATTACAATATTAGTACAGTGTTTTTTCCTTCCTTAAAATGAGTATATGTATTTTTGGCATGCTCTGTATTTGTGTGTGTGTGTGTGTGTGTGTGTGTGTGTGCACGCAAATATATATAATGTGTTGTCTAATTGATTCCTAGGAAGACTTGAAAGCTTTATGAACCAATGCCTTACCTGTCCTCATGATGTACAGTATTACTTTCCACATGGTGGTATTAATAAAAGCAAACTTAATTCATATGAAAATCATTACTATGTGCTAAAGTCTATTCTTAGCACCGATCTCATTTGATATTCTAAACAACCACTTATTTAAGTTACTTTTCTCTTTGTAGAGTTGAGAAAGCAGAGGCACATGGAAATTATATCAGTTGTCTCAGACATACAATTATCAATTTTATTAGAAAGTTAGGACCTAGCATCTGTGGTCTCGAAAACTAACTACATTTCTTGACTTGATGCCTCAAAATATTTCTTGATGAATGAATTAGAACAGAAAAATATGAAAGACTGAGTATAACCAAAATTTGCATTCTTTCCTAGTTATATAATAAAGCATACATCTTTACCATACAGCTATTAACACATGATTCTAATTCAACTCAAAACTATATTACAGAAGCTTTCTTATCTGGCGTGGTTGAATTCATTGGTTTCACATGTCACCTGAAGTTCAAAATTAGTAAATAATGATGTGAATTTATCTTAAATTTTAACTTAATACCCAAATATGTGTTGGAAACCCGAGGAGAAAAATGGTGGCTGCTCAAGTTGGCAGCAGGAATTTTATGTATTCCTTGGAGGGGTTTGAAATTATTGGCAGGTGCTGGGTGAGAAACAGGATTTAAATATTTTTAAATTAATATTTATTAATACAGAATATTTCATCATTTAGCTAAACATTCTATTTTTTACATGAAATGCACTTGGAAAATCAGTGACAAAAGTGCACGTTGAAGAGCATGTGACTATTTACAGAAATTGAGAGTAACTTTCTTGCATTGACTGCGGTAAAGATTCCTGTAGGGGAGATGTCTGGTAGAAGAGGAGACTAGGTCTCTGACAACTGTTGATTATGTTTTTCCTAAATGTCTACAGCTCACTTGTAAAGCACTTCCTTCTACACTTGCCTCTGAAAGGTAGCAGACTACACCATTCCAAAATATGCCACTTTGACATAACGGTTACTTTGAACTAAAGGCATTTGAAAAACAGCAAATGCAGAAAAAACATTTGATCTTCTCTTTTCTTCCTGAAAGCAGGAGATAAAAACTCTCATGTGAAAGATGCCTTCCCTGTACCAGAAAAAATAAAATGTTCTTCAATAGGCATAAGAACTGAGATAATTCTTTACAACATTGGTAAAGTGATTCTTATATTCCTTTAGCTTCCTCACATAATTTAGTTACCTTTCTCTTATTGTTCAGCCTAGTATTTAGATCTTGCCACTTCTTTGGATCTTCTTTTTCTTATGGGGGCTCTCATGCCAGTCACATAAAAAATACATTTGTGGGAGTTCCCTGGTGGTGTAGGGGCTAGGCTTCGGCGCTCTCAATGCTGTGGCATAGGTTCGATTCCAAGCCAGGGAACTACCCACCCCCAAAAAATGTATTTGTATGCTTTTCTTCTGCCGATCTGTCTTGTATGAGTTTAATTCTGAGGCCCAACCAAAAAATTTCTTAGTTTTATCATGCAGAGTTTAAGAGCAAGACATTTTAGAGTAAGAAAAAAATTTAATTCAACTTTCACACTGGCCATTTATTAGGTGTGTGATTATTTAGTAAATTTCTTAACCTCTTTCTATCTCAGATTTGTCATGTATAGAATGAAAATGAAAATGTGTATATCAGGTTTTTGCTAACATAAATAAAAACTGTACATGGGTTTACTGTAATGCCAAGTAAAAAGTACCAATTAGAAATATGGTAGCTTTAACTATGCTCCTAATCTCCACTATAATACCTTATTTCATTAGAGTTATTCTTGTTTCTATGTTTTTTACATGCTCATCACACCTGGAGAGGTCTAAGATGCATACCTCATTCCTTATTATTTTTCTCTTGGAAATGTATTTAATGTTAATCCTTTTCTTGGTTCATCATGTCCTCTCACTGCCCATCAAGAACAAAGACTTTGCCAATCCAACTGCTCTTCATTTACTTTGCCAAATCATGGCATCTCCTATCAGTTTGCTAAGAAAACTCATCTGTAGTCATTTTCCATCAGATATGTCATTGAATTGGGATGTGCAGAATCTAATCAACACATTAAATTGAGGAGTGATTGGTTACCACGTTTATTGTAGAGAAAATCAGAATCATAGTAGAGGTCAAGAATAAGGGATTATCTTTGAGATATTTAGAATAATAGTGCAGAACAAAGTTGATAGAGAAACAAATAAGGTTTTGAGTTCTAGATGTATAGTTGTTGAACCATTGGTAGAGGAAAGGGTATAGCTTATTTAAAAGGTACTTGCTTACAAGAAGCATCACATCAACATTATTGTTTAAATTCTCACTACTGGCATAATCCTCTGCTTTAAAACATGTGTTAGAGGCCCCAGTCATATCCCAATCCTTTAAAATACGTTCTTCTTCAGTAAAAGCATAGCCAGAGATCCAAAATAATTCTAAATTCCATTAATATGGTAACATATAACAATTATTTCCTTCACTATATAAATATAAAAACTTCATATTGTAATCCAAGTTTATAAAATCATATAAAAAAGCAGTGACTTAGCAACATGAAATGGTTTTCCACATCTCAGAGTGCTCAAACTAGAGTACTTTCCCCTTAAAGACTTGAAAGAGATCATTTCAATGTAAATAAAACATGGTCCACAGTACCTTGAAAGTAAATTTATTAAAATAATCCTGAAAGTAATGAGGGTTACAGACTAAAAATATAATTATAAATTGTATTCTCATGTCTATTGGTAGGACTATGTGGAAAAATTTCTTCTGAGTTTGCACTTCCTTCTCTCTCTGTGTGTTTCTTTCTCTCTCTCTGTCTCATCTTATATTTTCCTTGGTAGATAATGCATGATAAATATCAAGCGTTAAAATATTTTACTGATTCATCCATAACAAGGAACTTGAGTATAAAAAATCTTCAATAAGGCAAAAAAAAAGTAGAAAGGAAGACTAAACTACTTCTCAAATTTTAAATGTGTCCTCTGAACATGTGGAAAAGTGGTAATAGAGGTAATGAGTCAGTTTTCATACTTGTTAGTTGTGTGCTCTTGTAAAACTTAGTTTATGTTCAAAATGGCAAAACGTTTTCTCACAGTTACATTGGTGAATAACAATGAGATGGTAAACTATGCAACATGTTTGTTACAATTCCTAGTACAGAGTAAGCCCTTCATAAATGATATTAAATTGTTTTTATCATATTAACATTTGTATTCTTATAATTTACATAATATAAACAAAACAAAATTAAGCTGAGTTAGATAGCAATGTTACACAGCGTACCACTGATGCAGATGGAATCACTGGATCATTGTGGAAAACTAAGGAAAACAACATAAATTATATACACTGTATACTGAATAAAACATAGTTAAATGTATGTATGTGTTCTAAATCAAATATATAGGTATTATATACAAGCATAGAAAATAATAACAAAACCTCAAAAGCTAAAAAAATAGCTGTGGCACAAATCCACAAAATTGTAATAATTTCCAACCTTAACACATTGTTAAGATTTTCTAAAGCAGTGTCTGGATCTCATTGTCTGCAATATGCATGGATAAGGATGAAAAAAGCACAGAGCTATGTGTAAAGTTCTGTAGACAATGTAATAAAAGCATGCCATTAATGCCTTGAGATTACAGTCTTTTGAAGAAATAAGAATTTTATAATTGTTATTACATATATTGGGGGTGACATTGTTTAGCAAAATTATAAAAATTTCAAGTGTATAATTCTATAATACAACATGTATATATTGCATTGTGTGCTCACCACCCAGTAAGTTTTCCTTTCATCACCAAACATTTGACCTGCCCTTCCTAGATCACCTCTTTCCCCCTTACCATGTGGTAATCACTACACTGTTGTCTGTGTCTATGAGTTTTTGTTTCGTTATTTGTCTTGTTCTTTTGTTGCCTTCAGGTTTATATCTCACATATGAGTGAAGTCATATGGTTGTTGACTTTTTCTGTTTGATTTATTTTGCTTAGCATGATAATCTCAAGATCCATCCATGTTTTTGCAAATGGAATTATTTCATCTTTTTTATGTCCAAATAATATTTCATTGTGTATACAAAAGCTTCCAGGAAAATTATCAAACTATAAATTACTATTTTTCACATTACAAGCTGACTACTTTCCAGGCAGCCCTTGTGTGTACCACATCTTCTTTATCCAATTTTAGCCCAGGAAACAATAATAACATTCAGAAATGTATATAATTAATTAATATATGTTATTTAATATACATAATAAGTCATTGAGACAATATTTTGTCTGTTTAAAAAAAACATAGTTTAGTGGTTACCAGAGGGGATGGGAATAGGGACGTGATAGAAAAAGGTAAAAGAGGTCAAATGTATGGTGATAGAAAGTGATTTGACCTTGAGTGATGAACACACAATGCAATATATAGATGGTGTATTACATAATTGAACAATTGAAACTTACACAATTTTATTAACCAATATCACTTCAATAAATTTGATAAAAAAAAATAAGTGCTCAATAAAGTGACATAATGGAACAATAGCAAAAACAAAGTTAATGCATCTAATGGTTTTAAGGGACATGAAACTATTTTATTACTTGCACAAAATAGGACCAGTTAAGTTGAATATTTGACCAAGGTTAATGTTTGTGAGTTATTACAATTATATCTGTCAGATACAGAAGACACATTTCTCATTATTCATAGCCAGAATTGACAAGGCATTGTGTGGCTATAAGGGAAGAGGAAACTTGTTATTTCTAATGACTATCATGTACTGGTAAAAGGAACCCATGTTTATTAATGGAAGTACATAACAAAATTAACAAGATGACTTTCTCAAGAGTTTAATTCCCAAGGACCCTGATTCTTCACCCACACTTGAGAAACAGTGTTTTTATAAAAATGTATGATCAGTACATCATTTCCCATATTAAGGACTCCACTATAACATATCCTGAAGTAGAAGTTTATAGAAATCATAGGCAACAGAATAAGACTTTGTAGGAACTTAAAAATTATACTCTCAAAATTTCCTGGGTGTGATCAGTGAAATGACAGAATAGAATTGAGCTATAATTTATCACTGAGCAAAACTGGGATTAGTGAAATAAGAAAGCACACATTAGTTCATTGTGAAAAACTCTCAGGACATAATAAAATGGCCTTCCTGAAATGTAATGTTATTCTACTATGACAAAGTTCTAGAGGATATTGAAAGAGCAGAGGCATGTATATATGGCACAACCACTTCTGTTTACTCTACCAAGTAAGGACAAAATTAATTATTATACTTTGTTTTTCTTTTGAGCATGGATGAGGTACAAATTTTTCATGGCACAGCACATCAGCTAGTGAATAAAATGGATTTAATTTGACATACAACAAAAACTTTATTTGAAATAGTGGAATTAAATTATGTGTCCCTAAATTCTAAGATTTTATGTCAATATTTTGTATGTTTTTAGAAATATACAAGGCATAATTTTTGTGATTCTAACTTGTGTCCTTCTTTCACGTATGCAATATAAATTTCAGCATGATGCACTCTAAAGTTTTATGGTAGCCATTCCTCCAAAGCTTTGTCAAATATTGAGAAACATTTTCAAAAATTATCCAGTATTAACTATATGCTAGGAGAATAATAGCAATAACTTTTCAAAAATAAAATAAAAATTAATAAAATATCACTCTGTGTAGAAAGCCTTTAGTGACCTACAATATAGTAATATTTTACTGAACTTGTTGCAAATATAATATATGGAAACATGGAAAATTGTGTTTTGACTGTTTTGACAAGTTTTATAAAAAAATAACTATATACTTAGGAAAACCACATTCCCCAGAAGATGAGAATTAGAAGTCAAAATGTATTTTACATTTTCTTCCAAAATTATATTTAAGTTGTAAAAATAATATTATTATGCTCAAATCATAAATGCAAATATAGTCATGTATTGCTTAAAGTCAGGGACACTCAATATTACTGTGTTCTACCTCCAAGTCTTGTCCCACTGAAAGGTTTTCAGAGGCAACATCAGGCATGAAGCTGTCATCACCTCTGGAATATCTCCTGAAGAACCTGCCTGGAGCTCTTCTCGAGGAGGTGTCACTCTCTTGGACAATTCTTCCATGGTGGTTTCCTTGGTTTGTTTTTTTCTTTTTTATCATTTTTGCTTGCAAGCATGTAATGTACCATGAGCAATCATCTCTTTTAATAAAAATCTTTAAGTATCAGGGTCCACATGTTCAATTATTTTAAGGAGCTTACTGAGGTCTGCATGAGCTTCTGCGAAACTTTCAGTGTAAATTTTCTTTCTTTTTCTTCTCCTGCAGTTTCTTTTTCTTGCTTTTTCTTCAGCTATGCATTTCTGTTTCTGTCCCAACAACTTATTAGTCAATTCCTCGGGAGCAACCTCTAAGAACTCCTCATGTCCTCCTCATCCACATCCAAGTTAAAGTTGTTTGCCATCTTGACTACAGCTTTAATGATTTTTGCAAGTTCCTCATGCTTGGCGAATCCTTTTATGTCATGGACAAACCTCTTGAGTTTGTATCTTCTTCCAGATGCCACTCACACACTCCTTGCTGACATCACTCAAGCTCAAATAAGGTTCTTGATGCAGTTATACATGCAATCCTTCCAGAATTGCATCAGTGTCTTCTCCAATTGCAGAAATAACCTGGGCAAAGGTCCTCCAAAGGTAGCGGGCCTTAAAACCTTCGTTAACACCTTGATCCCGTGGTTGGATCACAAAGGTGGTGATTAGAAAGAGAAACACCACTTTGATATTGAGATAAAGATCATCAATAAAAGGAGGATGTCCAGGAAGATTACTAACAATTAGAAAAACCTATATACTATAAGTGTGTTCACCAGCCAAAGTCAAATATCCTTCTGTCATCGTGTACCTTGGTGCCAAAAAAATGTATACACATTTTAAGAGATGTTATTATGTATTACTTTTTGAAGTTGTATTGAATGATGACAACGATGTGTAGTATTTCATTCGCACAAAAGATAGCATTATTTAAATGAATGCTAGCATTGCCACGCAAAAGAAGGCAGGGCAGTCAAGGAATTGGGGGAAGCACAATTGTCCTTGGAGGAGTGTGTGACCATTTTAAAGTAGTATTTGAAATTTGAGAACATTGTTTGAGTTTCCCCCATGTTGTCCTGACTTAATGCCCTTGACTTACACCTATAGGAGACCTTAAAAAATGTGGTGTACCATAGAAAACCAATTATCCTGGCAGAACTTTGGGAAGAAATTGAAACGATATGCGTAGCAATACAACTGGACACTTTGGTCAACATGGCCCAAGCAGTAGTTTGCCGTAACCAGAAGCGTCTGGGTGCTGATGGTACCACTTTGAGCACCTCTTGTAATTGCAGAAGTCAAACATCACTTGTATTCATCTTTTGTTATTGATATATATTATTATTATTTTAATACAGTTTTTTTCTTTCTTAAAATGTGTATACATATTTTTGGCATGTTCTGTATTTGACCCCCTTTACCTTTTCTTCCTCCTCCTCTCTTACCCTCTGTTAACCACTAAATTGTTGTCTGTGTCTATGAGTTTTTATTTGTTTGTTTGTCATGTTCATTTATTGTTTTCAGTTTTGTATCACACACATAATGACAGACAATTAATTTTGCGAATTCATCCTAGAAAATGTGCTACATACCTCATTGCTGATTTTTGTTTCTTTTCTTTTAACAACACACATTAATTTCTCACAGTTTGGGATGATGTGAAGTCCCAGATTAAGGTGTCAGCTGATCTGATGTCTGGAGACAGCCTTCTTCCTGGTGTACAAATGGCTGTCTTCTCATTGTACCCTCATTGATTTTCTACTTTTGTAGTTCTTAATCACTTTTAATTTCATTCCCAGGTCAATCACTTAATATGGCCTCTTACTGGCTACATTAGCAGTGGCTTTTGTGTGTATAGGAATCATTATAAACAAAACGTGAGATGAAAACAAACACAAGAGAAAATGATGCAATAAATATACACAGTAAACAAAAAATATGAGGCCACTCCCAGCATAACATGGCATAATGGTTTAGAGCTTACTTTTCTTAGAAGTAGAAAGAATACGCTCTAAAATTACAATAAAAAGCATATTAAATATATAAACCACTAACATAGTCATTTATTATCATTATCAAATATTATGTACTACACATAGTTGTATAAGCTATACTTTTATAACACTGGCAGCATGGTAGGTTTGTTTAAGCCGAAAACATCACAAACATGAGTGATGCATTATGTTATAATAGTAAGATGACCAAGACAACACTAAGTGATAGAAAATTTTTAGTTCAATTCTAATTTTATGGGACTACCATCATGTGGTCAGCAACTCACTAAATGTTATTATGCTGTGTATAACTGCATTGCATTGGTACTATAAGGTGTTTGTGATGCATTAACAGAGCAGTTTGCTATAACTCCTAGTTCCCTGACATTATTTTTACTCGATAATGAAAAAACATCATTATTCTTACAATTTTTATGATCACTAAGCCTATTCTGGTTTAAATGACTGAATATTCCAGTATGTATGATTTATCTACTGTTGCATAACAAATTACTTCAGGACAAATACTTTATTATCTTATAGTGTCTGTGGGTCAGGAATTCTAGGCCTAATTAAGCTAGGCCATGTGATTCAGGTCTCTGATAAAATTTCAGTCAAGGTGTCAGCTGGGACTATGGTTTCATCTGAAGGTTCAAGAGGAAGCTATCCACTTCTAAACTCACCCACATGTTTGTTGACAGGATTTAATTTCTTAAAAAGTATTGAACTGAGTTTCTCAGTTCTATATTAAATATTTTTTCAGTTATTTATTATGTGGACCTCCCCATAGGTGAACTCCTATCATATCAACTGAATTCTCTCAGATTTAGTGGAGAAAATAGCATACAATTTGTAAAATTATTATATCACTAGAGCTAGTTTACCTAGGTAAAATCACACGATCTCATACTTTTCATAGCAGTAAAAAAAAAAAAAAAATTAAAGTGTCATTGAAGAAAAGTTTTAATTTGTACATATTATTTGGTTTAAAATCTAGTTTATTTAAAAGAGCAATATGAATCTTACATAGGAAATGTAGTATCTGCTTCTTCCACTTATTATACGCTGCTTTGAGATGTTTACTCGTCTACTTTTCTAAAACTTATAACTGTATTATATTAGGGTTTTATAGAGTTTCCAAGTTACAAATGATCTTAAAAATTATCAAATCTATCTTTATGTCTATGGAAAGACTTGAAAGATTATTTCTGCTATGAGTTTGCTGTAACTCTTTATTCCAAGAGATTAAAAGTATTTAGTTTTGAACTTTACTGCTTGAAATTCATCATCATTATTTAAGAACTGCTTGTTATTAGTTGCATTCCTATGACTTCAAATAATATTCTAATGATTTTTCTATATCAAATGACTTCAGTTTTTCCCTGAATAATTTTGTTTTTCTCCATCAATGAGGGTTGACAATGTGCCAAGTAATAGAAAGATCATTGGCTTTGGATGCCAAAGGAACTTGACTAACATCTAGAATTAATTGGTATAATTTCCTTGTACTTTAAAAGTTGTTTAACCTCTTTAATTCTAACCTTCTCTCTAAGTAAAATGAGGTTAATTGCATCTCACTGATATGATGCTTAAAAAGAATACATTTTAATATTATAACATTGTTCTTATCATATGAGCTAACTATAAATAAAAATGTCTTTTCTCAGTTATTGATCTATGTATTAGCATGCAGCATTTAAATATTTAGGAAATGTCCTCACAGGAGAAGTGTAGTTAAGGAGAAGATTCTCTTTCTAGACTAACAGGTAAGTCCAGATACCCAATTTCCAAGCTTGACTTGTTTTAGAAGCAGATGTGTGTGTGTGTGTGTGTGTGTAAGAGAGAGAGAGCTCAACAACCAAGAGTGAAGAAAAGGGGTCAATGGACAATCCATGTTGGTAGTGGAAATAATGAGAAAAGTCTATGAGTATTTTAGGAACAAAAATTTTCAAAGTATTAATGCTCAACATCCAGACTTAAGGGACAGCTTAGAGTAAATAGTGACTATAATCTACATTGTAGTATACAATGACTGTCCGGAAAGTATCCAGTCAAGTAATAAAAAAAATAGAGCCATCTATGGCTGAATTTTTTCCAAAAAGTCCTTGTATATTTGAAAACAATGTGTTTTTATTCAGTTTATTCATTTCAGAAGTTCTTTAGCCCCTGTCATTTGGAGACTTATTTTGGTGAATTTAACATATTTGCAGTCATCTTAGATTTGTTTAAAATGAATGCTCTTCTAAAATACTTGAAAGTTCCTAATATGTGTTGTTTTTTAATTTCTTTAAAACCAACCCATCTCCATCTTGCTCATTCATGCTCTTAATGAAGAAAGATATACATATCTTGTATAGAAACCCTACATCTTATAGGTTGTACTTTATGGTTAGTTCTATAGTTTGTAATATATTAGTGTAAATATGCAGTTCTAGAATGAGCACTAGACTTGGAGTCAGATAATTGGATTCTAGCCCAAGGTTTATAACTAACTACTTGGAGAAATTGAGCATGTAGATTTATATGTTCTCTCTAGGCTTAATTTTTTTATGTTTGTTAAAAATAGGACGCAAACACAAAAAATGAAGGTAGAAAGTCCTAAAACTTCAATGCTAGAGTTCTTACTTGTGAATAAATGATATCCCTCCATTAGAATCTAGATATACTATACCAGTTGAGAGTAATATCTCACTATTTGCTTTCTGTCTTAGTTGTAACTGTGGAGTGAATGTTTTTACAGTGGGTAAATATTAGAAGAAAACTTTAAGAGACCTGATATGCAAAACTGATTATGTTCAATATGAAGTTAAATTTAATATTCAGTTAATTTATTATTAAAAGTTTTTCATATGAAATAATACAACAGCTGCTACTATTGAAGTTGCTATATGTATGCTCACCAGAGGAAGTGCTCAAGTGATTAAATCATTTGAAATTATTTTCAAAAATTATATTGTAAAATCATTAAAATGTGTAAAATTTATAGTGTCTATTGTCTCTACCTGTAATATGGAGTATATTTGTTCCTAAGAGTTAATGTCAGTCCGTTTAAAACAGCCATATACAATTCTGCTGCCTTACTTAATGTAAGGCTGGACAGTTCTATAGTACATCTCTAACTCTATTTCTGTCTCTATTGTCTCTATCTCTATCTTTATCTCCTTTGAGTCTCTACCACTGTTTCTGTAACTGTCTCTGTATTTACATTTCCATATCTATCTATCTGTCTATCATCTATATATTTATCTATCTATCATCATCATCTATCTACTTATATGCTACTTTTAAAAGTCATTCAGAAGTATAGTTTGTTCTGTGGGCATGAAAAACCTTCATCATCTTGGAGAATAGGGGTAAAAACCCTAATTGTTCTTATGGAAAGCAGCCTTCAAAAGTAACCCAAATGATTAACATCCATTTGCAATTAACTTCCCCCTGAGAGTGAGATGTACCTAGTAATTTGCTACTACTAAATAGAATGTTGTAAAAGTGACAAGTTGTGACTTTCAAGTTTAGACAGCAAACACTGTGATTCTTCTTTCTTGTATATCATCTCTTTTCTTCTCTTTCTCTCTCTCTCTCTCATTTTTTCCTTGCTTGCTCTGATGAAGCAAACTGCCATGTTGTGAGCTACCGAATGGAGAGACACATGTGACAAGAAATTGAGGGCAGTTTTTGTCCAAAAATAATTGAGGAATTAAGGTTCTTGTTTCATAGCTCACAGGAATGGAAACATGCAAAATACCAAGTATGTGAACTTGGAAATTGAGCCTTTACTATCTAGCTTTCAGATGAAACTGCAGCCCCAATCAATTTGTGAGAGAATGCAGACTTGTGTGGGACTCTGAACCAGTCAATCCAGATAAGCCATGCCGAGACTCCTAATCCAGAAAGACAGTGAGGTAATAAAGATTTGAGCAGCTAAGTTCCAGCATAATTTATTATGCAACAATAGATTACTGATACATTCCTTCTGCTATATCGACTTCTGGTAGATAAAACTATATTACTGTTTTGTTTGTTATAGTATGATCTTTCTTTTCTTAAGGGTCTGCAAACTAACACTGGTGGGTGTTGGCAATAGAGAATAAGTGGGTTGATTTTCTATGTCATCTATCTATCTATCTATCTATCTATCTATCTATCTATCATCTATCTTATAGTCACTGAACACAAATTCTGAAATATTAGTGAATTAAAACTAATATTTGAATTTTCAGTTTGAAGACATAAATATCTATGAAATGTTTCTTTCTCTGATGATATAGAAAGCAACTTGTGGTTCTGAGTTCTGAAAAAACCCGACAGTTTTTTTCACTTATTAGATTAACATTTGCATTTATCTTGACATTCAGATTCTTATTTCAGATGATAATAAATGGTTTCGCATTTGGCTTAGGCTGTTCATGGTCTTTTCTCAGCTCTTTACAGTTTTTTATTTTTTATTTTATACTTTTTCAGTTGTTTATTTTTATTGTCTTTTAAAATGTCAGGTTTCTGAAAGTATTATAATTGAATTATTCATTAAAACCTTCTTGAAAAATTACCAATTATTAGAAAAGAATGCTGATAAATTTTAAATGCTTTAAATTAAATAATAAATGTAATATGATCTAGGGATCAGAATAAGTGGAAGTGACTGCATTATGTATTTTAATGATGGTAAATGCTTCCCTAGGTTATTTAAAAATGCTAAACAGGAGGTTCCTGGGAAAGAAGGGAACTCTTCCAAACAGCTCACTTTGAAAAGGTCAGCTTTGGAATTTAGAGTCAGCATCTCTGTCTTTGGGGTCTGAATGGCAATTAGCCAAATGTCACTGTAATTGTAGCTTTAGCTAATGCACTAAACTGACAGTTAATCCAGGATTGTAAATTTGATATAAGCAATTGCATCCTTTCAGCACCTGGGTAATACTTCTTATCAAGTGTTCAGAACTTTGCAAGCAATGGACACAGAGAAACAAATGTAAAAGATCAAGCTCTAATCCCTACCAAGAGGGAGTGGTAGTGTTATCTCAGGTTTTGAATGTGTCCTCAATGAATAAAGAGCTTATCTTTTATTGCATATTTTAAAAAAAAACAGCTAACATTAAGCAACCAGGTTGTGAAAAAAAAGATTGTAAATACCAAGCTATTAATATATTAACTCAAAAGCAGCCAAATCTTTCAAGTGTAACTTCGAATTGTAAATCTGATGTCTATTACCATATTTTTGCCATATACAATGTATTCCTGTGCACAATGCCCACCCATGATTTTGGCCAAAACTTTCAGGAAAAATATCTTTTATTTTCATTTTTCATTCAAATTTTTATTTATTTATATTTAGGTAATCTTTTTGTATTGTAAATCAATTTTAGCATTATTTTTTAACATAACTCATATATGGAATATAAAATTAAAAGAAACAAAGAAATAAAAATTCATGGACACAGTCAATAGTTTAGTGAGGAGGAGGTGGGGAAAGAGGGAAGGGCACTTAAATGTATGGTGATGGAAGGAGAACTAACTCTGGGTGGTGAGCACACAATGCAACATATAGACAATGTATTATAGAATTGTGCACCTGGAACCTAAGTAATTTTTACTAACCAATGTCACCTCAATGTATTAAACAATTAAAAAAATGGTTATGATATTCCAGGGTATTATTTTGCATATGGATATCGTTATTGATTTCTAGAGTTACACTTTTTATTCATAAGCATAAATAAAATAACTTTAAAATATTTATATAGATATAGAATACTATTTATGTATAATGTGCATCCTTATTTTTCGCTAACAAATTTAGGTAAAAAAGTACGCATTATACATGGAAAAAATATAATATGTCATTTTTGTAAAGTAACAGCACTAAGGCACTAAGAATTAAAAAAAAATACTCCAAAAAAAAAAATTCCAATTGGTTTACATTGAGAATGCCATTAGCAATTGGCGGGAGAAATATTTCATATGGAATTCTTAATAATATGCATTATAGTAAGTTTCAGTCTGTGGATAATTGACAAATATATTTTATTTGACCCTGATAATAACATTGTGAGTAAAGTAAGAGAGAAAGAACCTTTACATTATTGTCATTTAAAAATGAAAAAATTTAGAGAAGTTATAATTATTGAAGAGACTTCAGCTAGCAAATGTTTAAAGTCGGTCGAACTCCAGTTGCTTCTTTTGTAATTTAAAATATTTTAATTGACTGTGTTGTAAACATATATTGTATGGGATTGTGTGTGTGTGTGTGTGGGGGGGGTGTTTACATTTAATAAATTCTAGCACAGACTCCTGTTTATTTTTTTGACTAGCATTTTTGTTGCTGTTGTGTCCTTTTTGGAAAGGGGATAAATGTAGTTGTCCATATAAATTTTATTGACTTATTTAAGAAGCTATACATAAACATGTATTTCAGCAATATTACAAGTTAGTATAGCACTGTCCCCTGCAACCTACATAGTTTTTACTAGAAACCCATGTGAAAAAGAGTTTCATTATGCAAGATATGAAGCTTATTATCTTATTCATAAAAAAAAGTTCTTTTGTTTTAACTCCAAGAAAGTTTGTAAGTCCTAATCACCGTAGAGCAAAAAATTTAGAGATATTTGTGGAGCCATAGAATTGTAAAATGTGATCTGAGATTATTTTATTTTGTTGTATTGTTGAATATAGTTATACCAAACTAAGAATATAAGTGCTGAATGCCCTGATGAAACTTTTCCCATGACCAGGTTTATGAGCAATACGTAGAATTAAGAACATTGCTACTATAGACTAAATATTTTGTCCCCCTCCCAACCACCAAAGATCATATGTTAAATCCTAATGGCCAGTGTGATGGTATTTGGAGATGGGAACCTTGGGAGATATTTAGGTCATGAGGGTGAAGTCGTCACAAATAGGATCAGTGCCAGTGTAACAGAAACCCCAGAGAGCTTCCTCACCCCTTTCTGCCACATGAGGACACAGCAAAAAGCCAATTATCCATGAACCAGGAAAGAGGTTCTCACGAGATATTACATCTGCCAGGACTTTGATCTTAGGATCCCGGCTTCCAGACTGTGAGAAATGAATTTCTGTTGTTTATAAGCCACCCAGTCTATGGAATTCTGTCATAGCAGCCCAAATAGACTGATATTTGGCAAGCATAAAGCTTGTTGTGGTGGTGTTGATGGTGATGGATGTTTTCACTGAAGAGTAAAGAGTTGTGCTCTTCAAGGTTACATATTATAGGGCTAAGCTCTTGAGTTATTTAGGTTAAGGATTCAGAAAATACTGATGCACAGCACCAAGAAATAACCTACACCATAACAAATTTACTTAAAATTACCCCCTAGAATCTAAGCTGTTTTTTTTTCACTGAAACATATAAGAATACTTTTGTGTGCTTCATCTTTTCCCAAAATAATTTGCTTTCCTTTCATTACCCCTCAAATGGAAGCAGGAAGGAGCAGGAAATAGAATTGTTTTTCTGGAAGAAAAAGGCTGTCTTTAAGCCAGAAGTGTCCCTTAAACTGCTCTTTAAAAATCTAACAATTATTCCCCTAGGAAAGAGGACATTTTGTGTTTAAATATAAGTCACATCACATTATGCCAATTCATTTAGAGGAAAGAGAAAAGATCTGGCAGCTACAAATATTGATGGCCAGTTAAACAAGTCATGTGGTGGTTGAATCATGTTTTGAAAAAAACATTTTACCCCTTCTTGCCTTATTTTAAGGCACAAGTTAAGGTAGAAATTTATTTGTAAGTCATTCTGAAAGACAAAGTACTCACATAACTAAAACTTTTATTGAGGAGAAAGGCATTTGTGAAACCATGTAAAGATACAATTATTACTGAAATATTGTTAAAGAATTAGATCTTATACAGCATTGCAAATCACTCCCATAAACATTGTGATGAGGGTGAAATGCTGCTCAACCATAGAAGTGCTGCTCAGCAATATTGCAATGATATTAAATTTACTTAATGAATTATGTCCCATAGGCTGGAGTGCAAAAAATCTTTTGCTAAATTAAAATTATTGTTAAAGAAGCAAAAATATAATAATAAGGCAGAGTTACAGTGCAGTGATAATAAAGGCCATGTAGGACAATATTTTAAAGGTAAATTAAATTAGTCTTAGATAAATCATAAACATTTTTAGGAAAAAAGTACTATTTTTTCTATTCAGTCCAAGATAAAAGATTTATCATCTGAAAGACATGATTTGGAGGGGACAAAAGTTATAACAGTTAAGAAAAAAAAAATTAACCTAGCTAATGGCTATCTTGAAAAGTTAGAAGTAGATAGAAGAACCTTCAAGTTGATATTGTCCTTAATTCAGAGTCAATAGAGCACGAAAATCATAGGACTAATGTAGCCTCACCTATACTTAGATTCTACCAGGCTGTGTTCCATACTAATTAAAGTTTGTACAATGACAGGGTCACAGTTATAAAACAGATCTTGCTTTCTGAGGACAAGGAGCAGGCTTTCCAGCTGAGTATTCAGACACTGGCATCCTGAAAATCTGCAGACAGTACCTGGCAGGCATATGTAGCAAAAGGAGATAAATCTCTTCTCCCTTGATTCATTTTTATGCCCAATGACTCCTCGTTGTTAGTATTGTCCAAGTTAGGGCCTGAAGGTTAGGAACACAGCAAAATGTAAATTTTTAAAAAATCTAATTCAAAGTGTCAGATAATAATTTGTAAATACAATTAATTGGGATTAAATAGATGGATGACAAGTTCTGAACTGCTGCCTGAGGACAGGTTCTTTAGTCCAGTACTGGTGAAGTTAATAAGGACTCTGGCCTCTAGATCCTGCTTGGTCTTTGAGGTTGCCAAAGTGGCTATAAAATATAGAAAAGAGAGGTTAACTACCAAGCAAAATAATGTACTTCTCTTTCTTTTCCTCAATAGAAGATAATATCAACTGGTATACCCATTTGAATCATGCTTGTCAGAAAGTTAAGAGGAGCAATGAATTCAAGATGGGATTTTATAAATACAAAATATTTTGTTTAACAATTCATCAAGACCTTTAAATTTTTATTGTCATTATTTTAGCACAAAAATTGAATGATTACAAGGTGTCTTTTAAAGACAGAAATATATGTATAGAATTGTATATTAATCAATATGTTTAGAATGTATATTAATCAATTATGAGTCATTAATGTGTTGGAATTCAAGTCAATTAGATTTGCTAACAAATTATTTAGACTCTAAAAGGTGTAAAGGGAGCCTAAGATAATAGGCATTAGGCAGCTAAGATCTGATTAAAGTAGTTGGTAAGGATGATCAGAAAATGTTGAGGATACCTGAACATAAGGAACATTCATAAACAAGATGAACATATTAAATAAAAGGCTAAGGTAGCATAGAACAATCCTTATCAATACCATGGTTTTTGTAACATTTCACTCATTTTTATATGCCTTAAGTACCCTTATTTTTTATTCCTTTAGAAGTTGTAACATATAATAAACCCCTCAATTACGTGGTGCTGAATTTATCATCTTAACCCTTTCACTGAATTTATTGACTGCAAGTTTTTTTTTAAAATGTGTCAAAAGGCCACAAAAAATAAAAAGTTGATATTTTAACTATTGTATGCATTTAATAATAATATTTTGAGCTGCTTTGCATATAAATGACATTATTTTTATTTTAAATTTTTGTTATATGGTAATAAATTTATCATTATGTTGAATTTTAGCAAAAAATACTCAAACCATACTAAGTAGCACCAATTAGATTTTAGTATAGATAAAATAGAATATAATGACATCGATGACATAAAAAATTTATTACATAATATACAACATGTCATACAAAACATCTTGTTGTTGATAGTGCAAGCCACAGGAAAATATATTTAAAAATTTTGTAAATGGAAAAAAATCCTTGGAAGTTTCACACTGAGTAACAATTTTACAATAATTACAGTATTTTTATTTTTAATAAATACAATTAAGGTGGTTCATTTTATTAAAATAAATGATTACATTGAAGTATAAAAATTTCCTATTGTTATTCATTCTTGAAAAACACAAAGGTATAGAAAAATGTACATCTGTTGTTTTGACCTCATTGGGCGGACTGGAATGTTATAGTCAGCAGATGGAAATATTCATTTGAAAATGTACGAATGTCTCTGCAAAAGGGTTAAACAAACAAACAAAGAAACAAAATGTGGTGAAAGGGTTAGAGATTAAAGTGCTTTATGATGTATCTATTTGTTTCTGAATGGTTCTGTATAATTAAATTATGGTTCATTAGTAAATTCTAAAAATGGAGGATCATGCCTAAACAGTTCTTAGACTTCTTGTGTGCAAATCCCTATACAAATTTCCCTAAGAGAGAATATCCTTACTCTGAGTAAGAAACCTCAAGAAAAAAAAATCTGATATCCTAGGGTGGTCTAGTTATTTGAAATTTTTAATTATTAAAATTTTGCTTGTTATAGCAAAGTAACAGTTTTTCTTTTATATTTAATGTGTTGGTCCAAAAACTCAGGGGCTATGTAAATTAACTCTAATCTTACTTTCAAATAATAGAACTTAAATAAAATAAAATACATTTTCCAATGAACCTTCTTTAATCAATGAAAACTATTTTTCATATATATACAGTATTGATTTTTCTCTACACTGATTACTCTCCCTGAACACATTTCAGATTGTTAATGTCACTGTTTAAAGACGTAATGCCCAGAACGAAACTAAATAGAGATATGGAATAATAGAGAAACAATTAAGTATTTTTACTTTCCTCCTATTGGAGATACAGTACTTTTTCTCAGACAGCCTGATTATATGATTGGAATTGCAATAGCATATGATTTATTAAAATTATCTTTCCAGACACCTACAAGTTAATGTATTGGCATATGATTGATTTTAGTAAAGTTATATTATATAATTATTTTATTTTATACATACAGGCTCATCATTTTTCCCATTAAATTTCTAGTTAAATGATTCAATTTATTATTCTGGTCTGCCCAGCTCCTTCTGAATTCTACTTACCATCTAAGTTAGTAACAAACTCTCCTCTTTCTTTTATCCAATGACTTGGCAAACATTGAGGCTTTGGACTCAGAGTAGTAATTGAATTAAATCTTCATTTCCTACTAGTTATGTTACTTGAACCTTTTAGTTTCCACTTTCTTATTTGTTTATTGGGGAGTCACTTAAGTTATGGAATTCTTATAAGGATTAAAATTAATAAATATGTAAAGTATTTAGATTTATTTGCCCTGATGATAAATGTTTAGTCATCATCATGAGCACCATCATTGCTTTTTAAGTCAGTATTAAAAATAAGCAAATTCAAATCAGAACATTACAGTCCATTAATCTATTTATATAAGAATCAAGTTGTCTCACCTACTTCATTTAAAAATCCCTCATAAATATACACAACACCCAATTACCTACTTATTAATAAATTGTGATGCTATTTAAGATTCCTCCATATCAATTAATGGTTTGATAATTCATTTCTTTGTAATAACAAAAAATATTCTACTGCCTGAATATACCACACTTTATTTCTCCATTTACCTACTGAGGAAAATATTTGTTACTCCATGTTTTGACAATTCTAAATAAACCTTTCATAAATATCTGTATGCAGATTTCTGTGTGAACATAAATTTTCAGTACCTTTGAGTAAAAGCAAGGAGGACTGTTGCTGGATTACATGGTAATAGTATGTTTGGTTTTGTAAGAAACTGCCAAAATCTCTTGCAAAGTGGCTGTACTATTTTGTATTTCTATCAGCAAAGATGACACCTCCTCTTGTTCCACATACTTACTAGCATTTGTTGTTGCCAGCATTATACATTTTGACTGTTTTTATTGGTGTGTTCTTTCTATTTTCATTAGCATACTTTGTTGTTGTTTTTATTTTCATTAGCCTATGGATGTGATGTATTACATAATTGATTTTTAGATGTTGAAGCAGTCTTACTTAGCTTGGATAAAACCCCCTTAGTTGTGACATATAAATCTGTTTATATATCATTGGATTTGATTTGCTAATATTTCGTTGATGGTGTTTGCATCTGTGTTAATGAGAGATATTGGCTCCTAGTTTTCCTATAATATTTTTGCCTGTTTTGTATATTAAAGTAATGTAAAGTAATTAGAAAGTGTTCTCTCTGCTTCTGTTCTGTAAAAGAGATTGTAGAGTATGTGTTTAATTTCTTGTTTCAATGTTTGGTAGAATTCACCAGTAAAACATGGTGAGTTTGTTGCACTGTTTTTGTTGCATCTCACTCACTTTGAATAAATTGTGGTTTTTATTTTTATTTACTTCAAAATATTTTTAAATTTCTCTTGAGATTTATTTTTGACCCATCTGCTATTAAGAATTACATAGTTTAATCTCCATGTATTTTGTGATTTTTCAGTTTATTTTTTGTTATTTATTTGTAGTTTAATTTCACGGTGTTCTGAGAGAAGACATTGCGTGATTTCTATTTTTAAAATGTTTGAAGTGTTTTTATGTGGCCCAGTGTGTGTTCTGTCCTGGTGAATGTTCTACGTGAGCTTGAGAAGAATATATGGGGATTAAGTTGCCTGTAGATGTCGGTTATGTCCCACTGATTGATAATGTTATTAAACACAACTATATTCTTCCTTATTTTTTTTTCTAATGAATTAGTCTGTTTCTGAGAGGGGTATTAACATCTCCAACTATGATAGTAAATTCATATATTTCTCCTTGTTTTTTTAATCAATTTTCAATACTTGCATATTGAGGGTCTGTCATCTGGCTATTACACATATATCATTATGTCTTTTTGGAAAATGGACCCTTTTATCATTATGTACTATACTCTTTTGTGCCCTATAAATTTTCCTGGTCTGAAGCTAGCTTTTTCTGAAATTTATATAGCTCTTGCTGTTTTCTTTTTGTTACAACAGCATGGTCTACCTTTCTTTTGTCATTTACTTTAAATGTGTATGAGTCTTCATATTTAAGGTCATTATCTTACAGATAAATATTTGGGTGCTGTTTTTGATGCATTTTGATAATTTCTTTTATTTGTTGTATTTTGAGCATTTATCTTCCAAGCAAATGTTGATATAGTTGGATTATTTACCATATTTATTATTGTTTTTATATGTTTACCTTGTTCTCTTAACTTCCACTTTTTCTAATTTTGAGTGTTGATGGAGTATTTTATAATAGTTTATTTTCTTCCCTTACTTAGCAGATCAGTTATATGACATATTTTCTTTACCTTTTTTAGTGATGACCCTAGAGTGTGATATATATATAAATTGTTGTCAATCATTTCTACATAGGCATACATCTGTATAAGCATATATAATCAAATATATTTTGCTAGCATTATTTTTAACAAACATATTTTAGATTAATTGAGAATAAAATAAAATAAATTTTCTTACCTTTACTTATTTTTTCTTTGATTTTTTTTTTCTTTATGTAGACAGAAGTTTCTGACCTATCTTATTTTTCTTCCCTCTAAGTGACTTTTAACATTCCTTATAAGGCAAGTCTAATTGGCAACAAATATTCTGATTTCTTCTTTAAGAAAATCTTTATTTCTTCATCACTTTTAAAAGATACTTTCATAGAATGCAAAATTCTAGATTGGTTTATATTTTTCTCTCGACATTTTATTCATTACTCTTTACTCTCTTTTTGCTTGCATGGTTTCCAAGGAGAAGTCAGGTATAATTTTTTTATTTGTTCTATATGTAATGCTATTTCTCTCTGACTTCTTCCAGAATTTTTCTTCTTTAATTTCTATAGTTTGAAAATAATATGCTTAGTGAATTTTTTCCTTTTCTTTTTTCTTTTTAGCATTGTACTGCTTGGTATTATCTGAGTCTCCTGGCCTTGTGGTTTGGTGTCTGAAATTCACGTGAAAAAATCTCAGCCATTTTTGTTTAAAATATTTATTCTTTTTCTTCCTTTCTTTTTTCTAATTTTGATATCCTCATTACACATATACCATTTCTACCATTTCTGTTTGTCCCATAGTCCCAGGATATTCTTTTTACTTTATTACCTATCTGTTCTTACATGTTGTCTACTGCTTTTTTTTCCCATTAGAACTCTCAATATTCTTAGTATATTAATCATAGTTGCTTTGTATTCCTGGTCTTATCTCTGCTGATTTTAATGATAGCTCTAGTGTTTCTTTTTTCTGCCTTTCAGTGCCTTTGCATTAATAATATTTTTTACCGATAGCTAGAAATGTTCTCAGTAAAAGAAAAAATGCTATAATTAAGCCTTTATTTAGTAAACTATTGAGAAGATTTTGGGGAAAGGAAGTGTTTTATAGTTCTATGATTATGTCTCAGTCTTTTAGTGAGTCGGTGTCTCTGGGTTGCAAATTTCACAAGTGTTTCTTAGTTTTATTCTCCTCACTTAGGTATGACATGATGGCTTTAGGGGGTTAGAGTTGGTTTTTTTCCCTTTTCCTATATAGAAACTTAAAGTTGACTGCTGTTGAGTATTTTTCTCTTTCCCTTTGTCAGTTAGGTTCTGAAAATAACCCAGCAGATTAGGACCTTAGTAACTGGTTTCTCTTAAAGGTTGGCCTTGTAAGAATAGAGTGTTGTGCTGTATTTCAAAATTATTCCATTTTCTTCCTCCTGTAGAAAGTACACAGGAAGTTTACTTTGATATTTGCTGTGAAAATTCTGCAGAGAGCCTAGAGGTAAATCTCACAAAATTGTGTTTCCCTCCCGATTACTGGGTTTCCCTGGTCTTTTTAACTCTCAGTGTGGTCCTCACTGAGCCTCCAGTTATTTTATAAATTACAATTCAGGCTTTTCTACCCAGCACTGTTCCCCACAGATTTTTAGCTCGCCTCTCTCTAAAAATAGTGGCCAAGATTTTTCCTGTGCCTTCCATGTCTTAATAGATCCTGGAAGTGTTGTTGATTTTTCAGTCTGTTCAGCTTATTACTTATTAGAACAGAGTGGTGATTACCAAGCTTCTTACATGTGGAACCAAAAAAAACATAAATCAGATGTGGCTTTTTCTGGAGAAATCACTTTTATATTCTAAAGTTATGAAAAATTTAGAAAACATTTCTTGTTCAAAAGATGGGTATATATCAGTTAACCTCAGCCAGTTGAAGTGCTGTTACTTAGGACTGGAAGTAGAAAAAGGGATTTGAGGAATCTAGGGGAAAAATTAAAGGGGACCCCCCTCCACAGAACTAACTCTGCGTTTACATATATCTGAGTGAGTGTTTAAATTTTGTGCCTTAACACTCTCATTTACATCACACTATTTCAGGTCCTAATTTAATTTAATTGCAAACTGAACCAATTTGTCTCAATGAAATTTAATGTGGCTACCTAAGTCAGTAGAACTTAAGCCAAGGGATAATGATCTTACATCTGCCAAAACAAATAGTTAGCCTGAGAATTTAACCAGTACAAAAGAAACAGAGCATGACAGAAATTAATCCCTAGAAATACTGTTAGGCCCCTTGTATAAAAGTAATTTTAATGCTTTAATTATTTAGTTTTCAAGATAACATTAACCAATAAATTCTGTTTGTAATCTCAGCTGATTAAATTTCCTCCACTGGCAGCCAAGATACTCCTTTGTGATTTATTTCGTCCACTGAACTATCAGAAAATACCATCTTTTTCTATTTCTCTCACAGTACACACACAGCTTTCTATTTATAATATTTATAAATATTAAAAAATACATTATAGATTTAAAAAATATATACATCACATGTACAGTTTAAAACTAATAATAAACATGCTCCTATTAAAACCACATGAAGGTTAAAAACTAAAACCTCATCAGTTTCTTTGCCAATGCTTCTGTAATGCAACTGCCTTATTTTTCTTTTTAAATAAACACTATAATTTAGTAACATTTTTTCCCTAAGCAATATATTATTTACTTTTATTGTTTGGAAATTTTTTAAATTAAATAATTTACACATACATTTTATAGAGTATTTTTAATTAAAATTCACTTAATAAAATTTACCCTGGTTAGAGAAATGATTTGGATTCATCCAGTTACATAACAACTTACACAATCAAAATTTAGAATAATTCTACCATCTCCAATATGTTCCCTCAAGGACCTCTGGAGTAAAGTACTCTGTATCCAACCAGCCCATGGCGAACAGAACGCTCACTCTCACTATAGTAAACCTTTTCCGGAAGGGCACGTAAATAAACCCATCCATTATCTTTGGAGGTTGGTTTCTTTCACTTCACATAAAATGTATGAGAGTTACCCATGTTCTCTACTATAGTCTTTTCTCTCTTTAAGAAAATTGAGCCAACATACAATATTATATTAGTTTCAGGGGTACATCAGAGTTATTCAGCACTCATCTACCTAAAGAAGTGATCACCATGATAAGTTCAGCAACCATCTAACACCATACTGTGCTATCACAGTTTATTGACTATATTCACTATGTTGTATATTACATAACCATGACTGATTTGTTTTATACTGGGAAATTCGGACCTCTTATTTCTCTTTACCTTTTGCACTTTTTAAAAAAGTGTTCAGTTATAGTTCATACTTGATATCATTGTATGGTTTTGAAGTCAGGTCATGTGAGCCCTCCAAATGTATTGTTCTTTGTCAAAATTATTTTGTCATTTTAGTTCATTTGCAATTTTATATACATTTTAGGATCAGATTGTTATTTGTATTCATTTGTTTTTCTGGAATTTTGTCTGAATTGCTTTGAATCAATAGATTTATTTGTGAAAATTGATACGTTAACAATATTTAGGTATCTAATTCATAAACTTCACATCTCTCTGTTTATTTATGTCTCCTTGATTTGTTAATCAGTATTTTGTAGTTTTTAGGCTACTATCATTGCAGATAATTTATCACATGTATGATTAAATGTTTTTAAGTATTTAGTGCTAAAAAGAATGATCCTATTTGTCTGGTTTTAATTTCTAATTATTTAGTTTGAATATATAGATATACAAATATATTTTGCATACTGAACTTGTGTGCTACAATTTTAAAGTACTTACTTGGTAATTCTAATATATACTTATAGATATATTGGAGAAATTTTTGTAGAGAATCATACCATCTGCAAATAGACATACTTTTTTATCTATACTTTTTGTCTTGTTTTCTTACTTTATTGTTGCTACCAGACTTCTAGTATGACATCGAACAGGTCTGATAACAATGAACATAGTCTTCTTCTTACCAATATTAGGAGCTGAGAAAATTTAGCCTTTTACCAATGCATGCAAAATGCAAAAAGTAGGAGTTTTTTTTTTTGCAGATGTTCTTCCCCAGGTTGAGGGTGTTCCCTTACATTCCTATTTTTCTGGGAGTTTTAGCATAAATCGATGTTCAATTCTGTCAAATGCTACTCACAGCTATTGACATGATCATATACTCTTTTCTTGTTTAGACTATTCAGATGACAAGTTACCTTACCTGTTTCTCAAATGGTAAACCAATCTTACATTCCTGAAAAAACTCTACTTAACCATAATGTATTATTCTATTTATATATTTCTGAATTTAATGTACTAAAAATGTAGCAATAATTTTTGCCTTCATATTCAGGAGAAATATTTTCTATAGTTTACTTGTAATATTTATATCTAGTTGGGTATTGAGATAAATTTGGCTTCATAGAATGAGTTAAGTACTGTACTTCCTCTTCTATTTTGTGCAAGAGTTTATAAAGAATTGCTATTATTTCTCACTTAAATGTTTGGTATAATTGTCCAATAAAACAATTTGGGTTTGGAATTTGTTCTAAAATTTTGAACTACACATTTATGTTCTATAATAAATACAGAATTACTCACTTTACTTATTTATTCCTGAGTAAATTTCAGAAGTTTG
>PVJL010004293.1:0-20245 GCA_004026885.1 Lyroderma lyra
AAAAAAAAAGATTATTGATGATACTCCCATGTTATATACCCTATATCCCTGTAACTATAACTTTGTAACCACCAATTGAACTTCCCAATATCTTCCCCTTATTTCATGCCCTCTCCCAACGTTCCTCCCATCTGGATACAAACCAAATGTTTTCTTTTTTTTTCTAGCAGTTTATAAAGTTTAATCATAGTAATGAAAATACTGAATTTGGGATGTGTAAAAATTGACATATTAATATATGAATTGGAAAATGGGGGACAACATAAGCAAGCAAGCTTCCATTCTTTCTAGTAGGAAGTCAGTAAGTAATGGATGGATGAAAAGGCAGCAGCATATTCTTACTACATGTAAATTTATATAAAGGTGAATTGTATAACCACCACTAAGTTGAAAGAGGAAGTTTCCTCTATGAATGTGAAACAGGGACTTTTGTGACAAGCCCTTTGACATTATTTGACTTTTTAAACTATTTGCATATAATGTTGTGGGGGTAAAGGGTAGCAATGAGACAGAAACAGTAGTATTTCATCAAAGAACCACATCCAAAATCACTGAGTAAGAAAAGTAATACTTTCACACCTAAATATATTCACTGTTTTGTGTGATTTTTTAATTTACAAATAATTTTAGGCAAAAGCTTATGGGTCAATATTCATTATAAAAGTTAATTTTGTTTTTTTATCCTAAGTACTTCCACAGTTTTAATAAGAAATTTACTTTTCATGTTTGAATGTCCTTCCAAGTATCCAAAGGATTCCTTATCCTTCTGTACTCTGCTTTTTCAGAAAGTACTTTTGAGGTTGATTTGTTCCAGATCCTTTTCCTTTTTCTTTTCTTTTCAGAGGCAGATGGTTTTGTATCCTGTGCTTTTTTTTCTTCAAAGATCTAAAACGATTCGGTCCATTTATTTTTTTTGCGTTTTCTTCTTCTCTGTTTGGGGTTTTTCAGTAAACCCTGCTCCTCTTTGAGTTGCTTGATACTTTGCTTCTCATGAACTGAGACAAGCAGACCTGACTCTACTTCTTTAACAAAGGCAACTGTTTTGGGAGGTTTGTCCAAAGAGTACAGTGTTCTGAATAATAAACATAAGTGTAACTCCGGGTCTCTTCTTTACTTTCATAGACAAATTCTGATCCTGTGATGTCACAAAGTAATGATGAGGATTTCCCTCTTCAACCATAAAAAGCAGACATTCTGAACCACTCACCACATTCTTGAAATGGGGACAATTTCAAACCTGGCATTTTTGTGCAATCAGTTTTGCTCAAATGTTTCTAACTCTTTTAATACATACCTGGTGGCACACAACTGTATCTCCCCCATGAGATGCTGGGGCAGCTACTCCCACAGCTGGATGCGGCCCCGCAGGGCCACCTGACAGAAGGCACCATACCGCAGGATCTGGTATGGCTGTCAGACTCTGAAATTATTGCAGAAAAAGCTGAGATGCTTCTTGGGGTGTTTCTGCCTCATGATCTTCAAGCCTACCATGCCCTGATGGAGGCCACTGGACCACGAAGCGGCAACAAAAGCTTCCTTTACAGCCTGCTACTCCCAAATGTTTTCTATGTCTATGAATCTGTTCCTGTTTCTCTTGTTTATTTTCTTCTTTGGATTTCACCTATAAGCAAATTCAACTGTCTTCCTCTGTTTGACATTCCACTCAGTGCAATATCTTTCATGTCTTTTCATTGGAGATTTTAATCCATTTAAATTGAAGGTAATTGTTGATGTGTACCTATTGTTTGTTCATAATTTTGCGTTTTCTTCCCCCCCCCCCATCTTAAAGCAGTCCTTCCAACATTCCTTGTAATACTGATTTCATGGTGATGAACTGCTTTAGCTTTCTCTTGTATGGGAAGCTTTTTTTTTCTTTTTGGTATGTGGGTAGCTCCCTGACTGGGAATCGAACCCAGGCTGCAGCGCTGACAGCGCCAACGACGAAGCCTTAAGCCACTACACCATCAGGGCACTCCCTGTCCTTGTATTTTGAATGATAGCCTTGCTGGGTAGAGGAATCTTGGTTGTAGGTCTTTGCTTTTCATCATATTGAATATTTTCTGCCACTCTGTTCTGGCCTGCAAAGATTCTGTCGAGAAATCAGTTGACAGTCTTAGAAAAGATCACTTATAAGTAACTACTTGCTTTTCTCCTATTATTGCTTTTAGTATTCTCTCTTTGTCTTTAACCGTTGCCATTTTAATTATAATGTGTCTTGGTGTTTATCCTATTTAGGACTTTCTGTGCTTCCTGAGATTGTACGTCTGTTCCCTTCGTCAGGTTAGGGAAGTTTTCAGTCATTATTTTTTCCAATAGGTTCTCAGTTCCTCACTTTCTCTCTTCTCCTTCTGGTACTCCTATGATGCGAATGTTGTTGTGCTTGATGTTGTCCCAGAGGCCTTTTAAACTACCCTCATTGTTTTGGATTCTTTTTTCTTTTTGCTGTTCTGACTGGATGTTTTCTGCTACCTTGTCTTCCAATTTGCCAATTCGATCCTCTGCTCCATCTAGTCTGCTGGTGATTCCTTCTATTGTATTCTGAGTTTCAGTTATAGTATTCTTCATTTCTGAACGGTCCTTTTTTGTGGTTTCTATAGCCTTCTTTATGCTTGCTATTTCTCTGTTGAAGTTTTCACTAAGTTCCTTCAGCATACTTACAATCATCATTTTGAGCTCTGCATCTGATAGGCTGCTTGCCTCTGTCTTCTTTAGTTCTTCTGTTTAGTTCTTCCTCTGGAATTTTCTGCTGTTCTTTTATTTAACACATTTTTTTGTTTCCTCATTTTGGACACCTGTCTGTATTTATTTCTATGTATTAGGTAGATCTGCTAAATCTCCCAGTATTGCTGGATAGCCTTATGTAGCAGGTGCCCTGTGGGGCCCTGGTACTGTCTCCCTGGTCACCTGCACTGGGTGCTCCTGTAGATTCCAGTTTGATGCCAGTGCTATGCCTGAGGCTACTCAGCAAAAGTCTTAGAGTAAACCAATGCTGGTCACCGCCATCCTGGGGCCAATGGACTTAAATAGTTTTCCAAGGAAGACTGGAATGCAGGTGGGGCTTACTGCTCACTGGAGAAAGTGTCTCTGGCATTGGTGGAGCTGGGTGAGGTGTGGTCCCAGTTGAGTCAGCAGGGTGGAGCGAGTAAAGCTCAACAGACCAATCAGGTTCAGATTTGAGTGTGTAGGGAAAGGTGCAACACAAGAAAGGTGGCACCCATCAACCAGCTACATGGGAAGAGGGCGTGCTACAAAAAAATGACAACTGTCCTTTAGCCCTTGCTCCAAAGCCACACACCGCAGCCTTCTCCCCACACACTTCCAATGCCTCCTGAGTCACAGTTCCTCTGTTGAAGCCCAGGGAGAGTACCCACGAATGACTGTGTCTACGTAGGCACTTTAAGAGGACATCTGGGTTTGCTAAGGCCTTCCATCCCTACCAGACAGTTGGAATCCCCACTATTTTTCACGGCCAGATGAAAAATAGTGGGGCACTAGTGTTCACAGCACTAGTACTCTGGGCTAGGGAGCTTGGTATGGGGCTAGGGTCCCTCACTCCTCTAGGGGAACCTTCGCAGCTGAGATATCCCTCCTGATTCTATATCACCACCAGAGGTTTGGCTCCTTTTGCATCTGTGCCCCTCCTACCAGTCTCGCTGTGGTCTACTATTTTTTGTATCCTTAATTATAAAGCTTCTGTTCAGCTAGACTTCAAATGGTTCTCCATGTTGGTTGTTCAATAATTTAGTTGTAATTTTAATGTGTTCATGGAAGGAAGCAGGTGTAGTGTTTACCTACTCTACCATCTTGGATCTCTCGACAATTGATTTTTGATAAAGACAATTCAATAGGGAAAACGTAGTCTTTTTAACAAACTGTGTAGAAATAACTGTACATATGCAAAAACAAAACACCGCATAGTTTATACAAAATTAAACTCAAAAAAGATCATTTGTTTTAAATGTAAAACTATATAAATTTTAGAGGAAAACAGGAGAACTTGTCATGCCTGCAGTTAGGCAGAGTTCTTAGATATGAAACCAAAAGCATGATCCACAAAAGAAAAAAACTGATTAATAATTTAAAACTTTTGCTTTGCAAAAGACACTGTTAAGAGAATATAAAGACAAACTACAGACCGGGAGAAAATATTTGCAAATCAGATAGCTGACAAAGGACTTGTATGCAGAACATATACAGAACTCTCAAAATTCAACAGTAAGTAAATAAACAACCCAAGTAAAAAAGGGCAAAAGACTATTAACGAATAGACCATTCATCAAAGAGGCTATATAGATAACAGGTAAGCACAAGAAAAAAATGTTCATCATTAGTCATTTGAGAAATGCCAATTAAAATTATGATGAGCTACCACTATACACCAATTAGGTGTATAATAGGTGTACACCTATAAAAAATACTGAAAATAACAAGTGCTGATGAGAAATGGAACAGCCACTCTAGAAAATGGTTTGGCAGGACCTTATAAAGTTAAACATACACTTACATATGACCCAGGAAAAACCACTCCTAGGTATTTATACTAGGAAAATGAAAATTTATTTTCATAAAAAAATCTGTACCTGAATTTTTACAGCAGTTGTATTCAAATCACTAAAAATGGGAAACAACACAAATATCCTCCAGGGGTAAATGGACAAACAAAGGATGGTATACCTACACAATACTACTCAACAATAGAAACAAATGAATTATTTATACATGAAACAACTTAGAAGAATTTCGAAGGCATTATGTTGAATGAAAAATGCCATTCTCAAAAGATTACATACTGTATGATTTCAGTCATATGCTATTCTCTGAAAGGTAACTATAGTAAAATAGAATACACTGGTAGGTGCCAAGAGAGTGCTAAGTTTGGGTGTGACTGCAAATGTATAGCCTGAGAGATTCTGGCATGGTTTAACTGTTCTGATACTGACTGTGATGGTAGTGACCTAAATCGATACATGTGTTAAAAATTCATAGAACTGTATACACACACATACAAAAGTCAGTTTTACTCTATATTAATTTAAAAAGTAAACTGAAAAATCCAGAGTACAAATATAAATTTTTAAAAATAAAACTAACTTATTTTACTAACTTTTAGTTTCACGAGACAAATCCCAGTCAAGCCTTTCTTTCACTCTTAACATGAAATATTGATTCTTATTTTATGTTATTCTTGTTTTTGTCTACTTTAAGTATCTTTTTCATTACCCCTTATCCTCACTAAGCAAGATTTCCTTTATATTAAAATATACATTTAAACAAGAGTAGAAGGATATATGCTAAAGTGATAATATAGCAAGTTGTTTCTGGGTAATGAGATTTTAAGTGATTTTTTTTTTCTAATTTTTCCAGAATGAGCTCATATAACTTCGATAATCAGTGGACAAATAGTAAAGAACCCTTTCAATCCAGGCCTAGTAATGTTTCCTCAAAAGAAATTCTGGGGCTTCAGTCTGCAAAAATGGACAAGACAAGCAGGTAGAAGGAAAGAAATTAGGCAGCACCAGAAAAGATCAAATCTGTTGCCGGTACCGGTGAAGGTAAGAAAACTGGCTACTCTTAGGAAGGGGGAGGTTAACTCACCTGAGACTGTTTGAAAACATCCTTCCCAACCACATCCAGGTTAGAGGGGTCTTTGATGGAACTAACATATTCAGAAACAGCTTTGATGACCACATCACAGGGAGGAAGAACCAGCTGATGAGCTCGGACCTAGAAGAGATAAGATAAGAAAAAAAATATTGATTTCAGACACAAGTCACTAGAAAAAAGGGTGAGGTTGTGGTGAGAAACAAAATTCAAGTTCAGTAAATCCACTGAAAGACAGGTAAAAATCTTTTCTATAAAAATAGTTTCATACTAATTTTCAGTATAGAATACTTTGAAAAGAACGAAAAGTATAAAAAAGAGATAAAATCATATCATCCATATCTTACTACAGAGATAACCTCTGTTTTATGACACTGCCATAATCAGTCTTCTTTCATGATACATTTTGGCTACTTCCAATTTTTTGCTATTAAAGGTAATGTTGAAATATGTGGACCATGTTTAGATCCTGATTTGAACTAACCACAAGAAGGCCTTTTCGAGACAATCAGGAAAATCTAAAAATAGACTGGATATTAAGTTGCTAACAAGAAAATATCATTAATTTTGTTAAAAGTAATAATGGCATTGTGCTTATGTAGAAAAATGCTCATATGTTTATAGGCATTTTACTACATAAGAGATGTATATCAAAGAATGTGGGAGTGAAATGACTTGAGGTATAGAATTTATTTTAAAATACATTAGTGTGCAAACCTCTACCCCTCCGCCAGCAATTGTGGCCACATTTGATAAGGGCTGGAGCTCGAAGATGTCAAAGTGGTAGCTCACTATATTATTGTATTATTTTCTCTACTTTTGTAATGCTTGAAAATTTTTAAAATAAAAAAATTTTCAATGCTGTGATAAAATACACAAGGGTGGGTTGATAAATTTTGCCTCTACTGTAATAATTTTTGTTATATTAGCCATATCTAGATATAACTGGTTCTATGTAGTCACATGGTATCTCCCCTCCATCATTCTTGACCTTGCACACAAAGATGCTTACAATTTCCACCCAGTGCACATTGAAATGAAAGAGTGTTCAGACATTTGATTCAAACAGCATGCTGATACTGAATACTTAAAAGCAGAAAAACTTCCTCCAACCTTTTTGAAAGTTTTAAAAAAGAAGGTAAGGACTTCTTAAAGATCAAAACAAGTGATGAAACTTGGGTCCATGATTATGACCCATAAAACAAAAGGCATTCTATGGAATACTGCCATAAGGGTGGTATTCTCAGCTGAAAAAATCCAGAACTCAGGCCTCAGCCGGGAAAGTGATCCCTATGGCCATGGTCCTCAAACTTTCTGGCACCAGAGTGTTTCATGGAAGACAATTTTTCCAAAGACTGGGATGGTTTCGGGATGATTCAAGTGCACTACATTTATTGTGTGCTTTATTTCTATTATATTACATTGTAATATATAATGAAATAATTATACAACTCACAATAATGCAGAATCAGTGGGTGCCCTGAACTTGTTTTCCTGCAACTACATGCTCCCACCTGGGAGTGATGGGAGAAAAGACACCCAAAACGTTTTGCTGGGAGTTCCCTGGTGGTGTAGTGGCTTAGGGCTTCGGCGCTGGCACTGTCAGCGCTGTGGCCTGGGTTTGATTCCCGGCCGGGGAACTACCCACGTACCGCCCCCCCCACCGCAAATTAAAAAAACAAAAACAAAAAACAAACAAAAAACAAAACAAAAACAAAAACAAAAACAAAAACGTTTTGCTTATGTTCAGTCTACTCTGTAATCTCATTTTGGTTGCTGTCACTGCAGGAAACCCTGCTTTACAAAGACAGGTTATTGGAAATGGAGACAGACTTTTCAGTGCTTTTGTGAAAATCTTAGGATAGTCCATCTTGACTTTAATCCAGAAGGAATAGAGATTTGAATTTGTCTCAAACATACTTTTAAGGCTGCCGTCATTTGTGATCTCAAGCAGTTGATCCTCTTCCAGCACGGACAAAGTCTATTTACCTGGCTTATTCACAAATGGGTCAGAGATCCATTTCTTTCCAGTTCAGGGGTCTTTTGTGGTTGGGAAGTAATGATCAAGCTCTTTTGAAAGCTGAGACAGGTGATCATGCAAAGCTGGGAGAAAGAAGGCCCTGGCTTAGTCTCCTTCAAAACACAGCAGAGGCTAATGTTTGAAACATGTAAAAAGTCCCAGTGTTCACTCATCATCCCTATAATTCCAGTTTGGCTTTGAATGCTGCTACTTTATCTGCCAACTTAAACATAGTTGTCATTCTCCTTGAATAGACAGACTAAATTCATTGAGCAGGTTTAATATGTTACACAAGTAAGCAAGTTTTGATACCCTTCTGTGTCACTGAAATGTGCTGCCAGTGGTGACTGCTTTTCTAAAAGAAATCTCCAGAATGGCTCTTATAACTCAAAAACTCTGGCCAGTGATCTACCTTTAGAAAGCCATCTCACTTCTGTGTATAAGAAAAGACATGTGTGCTCTGTGCCCATCTCCTCACAGAGCTGCACTAACAGACACGAGTTACGGCAGGGGTCCTCAACCCTGGGGCCATGGACAGGTAGTGGTCCATGGCCTGTTAGGAACCAGGCCACACAGCAGAAGGTGAGCAGTGGATGAGGAAGTGAAGCTTCAATTATATTTATAGCCGCTCCTCCATCACTGGCATTACTGCCTAAGCTCTGTCTTCTGTATATCAACATTGGCATTAGATTCTCATAGAAGTGTGAACCCTATTGTGAACTGTGCATGTGAGGGATCTAGGTTGTACACTCCTCATGAGAATCTAATGCCTGATGATCTGAGGTGGAGCTGAGGTGGTGATACTAGTGCTGGGGAATTGCTGCAAATACAGATTAACATTAGCAGAGAGGTTTGACTGCACAGAGACCATAATGAATCAATTGCTTGCAGACTCATATCAAAATCCTGTAAGTGACAACTAAGCTGCATCTGGTGCTTGAATCATCACAAAACCTTCCTGACTGCCCCTTTTCCATGGAAAAATTGTCATCCATGAAACCAGTCACTAGTACCAAAAAGGGGGGGGGGGAAACACTGAGTTAAGGCATGTACTTTAATGTGGTTGATCATTTTAATCACATCCTGCAAAACACTGTTAAGTTCAGGTGACATTTTTTGGCTAGCCAGCATTTCTCTATGGATGACACAGTATGTAGACTCACATTGAGAAGCGACTTCTTCGACCCAACTAGTGAAACCAGAAAGCTGTCCAGTCATGGCAGCTGCTCCATCCATGTATATACTGACACAAAATGACCAATTCAGTTTTCCTGATATGTAATTATTCAAAGACTTGAATAGTTCTACAGCTGTGGTGTTGACTGGCAACAAAAGTACACATAACCTCATGCACATCCTCCTGGAAAATATATTGCACAAAAACAAGCATTGTTGCCTTGTTGTCAACATTGGCAGACTTGTCAACCTGGATTACATACCATGGTGACTCATTAATCCTAACAATTGTGTGATGATATGCTCTGCCATCTCATCAATTCATGTAATTATGGTATTAGTCAAAAAAAAAAACAAAAAACATGTGCTACCCTTTGAACTGCAGCCTCTCCTAAAAGGTCATGACAAATGTCCTTAGCAGGAGGCAGGATCAACTCTTCACCAATAGTGAAGGGCTTCTTAGCTTTAGCAATGTGGTTAGCCACTAAGAATAATGTTCTCAATGCAGATATATTTGATGAAGTGGTGGCCTTCAATAAATTCCTTCTGTTCTTTGTGTTCATGTTATTTTCTTTTGAAAGACTCCAAAGGCTTGTTTTTTAATGCAGGGTGCCTGGTCTCCATGTGGCGAAGGATTTTGAAGGTTTCACGGCTTCAATGGATAGCTGGTCATCACATATTACACAAAGTAGGCTTGGAGAATGTGAATTATCTGTTGCAATAAGCCTATACTTTCAGTGGGACTCTTGGTATTTTTTTTAAATGCAGCTTTCTTTTTGTTGGTAGTCTTAGTCTTCTGCTGTCTCATCATTAGGTCTTGCCCTTTTTTCAAAGAAGCTCTCCAGTGATGCGATGCTTGTTCTTCACTCATTTTGGCTAGGGTTAGCTTGTAGGCTTACCAAAACTGTAACTGAGACAAATGCACAGTGTGGGAAAGAGGCACGGATGATACTGGTAAATAAAATAGGGGGCAGGCCATGCATGGACTAAAATGAGTGTCTGATTCAGACTTAAAGCCTGCCACCAGATGCAGCTTAATTGTAATTTGCCACTCACTGATAGGGTTTTGATATGAGTCTGCAAGCAACTGATTTATTATGGTCTCTATGCAGTCAAATCTCTCTGCTAATGTTAATCTGTATTTGCAGACTCTCCCCAGAGCTAGTATCACTGCCTCAGCTCCACCTCAGATCATCAGGCATTAGATTCTCATAAGGAGTGCACAACTTAGATCCTGCATGCACAGTTCACAATATGTTTCATGTTCCTAGGAGAATCTAATGCTGCCAGTGATGTGACAGGAAGCGGCACTCAGGCAGTAATGAAAGCAATGGGGAGCAGCTACATATACAGATGAAGCTTCTCTAGCTTGCTTGCCCACTGCTCATCTCCTGCTGTGCAGCCCAGTTCCTAACAGGCCAGAGACTGGCACCGGCCCATGGCTCAGGAGTTGGAGACCCCTGCCTTCTGGCAGTATTTCACGGACTGCCTTTTGTTCTAGGGGTCATAATCCTGGACCCAAATTTCATCATTGGTAATGATCTTTAAGTAGTCCTCACTTTATTTTCCAAAAATTTCAAAAAATTTGGATGAACTTTTTCTGCTGTTAAGAATTCAATAACAGCATGCTGTTTGAACCAGAAGTCTGAATACACCTCCATTTTGATGCATACTGAGTGAGAAATGTAAGCATCTCTGTGTGCAAGGTCTAAAATGATGGAAGGGAGACACCATGTGACTAAGAACTGGTTATATCCAGATATGTCTAATGTAACAAAAAAATATTACAGTGGAGGCAAAATTTATCAGCCTACCCTCATAGGTACAATTTATTGTCCATTTTCCAATTATTTAATTACAAGGTTCCTAACACAGTAACTACTGAGTCAAAGGGTATAAATTTAAAGGCTTTTTATATAAATTGTTTAGGCAAAGCCTGTATCATTCATTCCCTCAGAAAATATTTACTGGGTACTGTATACTAGGCATTGTCCTAGGCACCAGGGATACAGCCGTGCCCTCATGAAGGCATACATTCTAGTCTAGGTGTGTTGGGATGGGGTGAAGGGAATCAAACAAACAGAATAAAAGTAAAATGTATAGTGTGTAAAATCTAAGCAGAAAAGGGGATAAGGAATGAGAGAGAGAGAGAACGTGCATGTATGCAGAGATAATTTTAAATAGGGTAATCAGGAAAGGACTCACTGAGAAAATGACATTCAAGAAAGCCTCTAGGAGTGAGAAAATAACTATGTGGGAGGAAAAGCCTTCCAAGTAGAAGGAATGGTAAGTGCAAAGGTTCAGAGAGCAAAAGAAAAGGGAGATGAGATCAAAGCTGTAACAGGAGGCAGACAGTGCAGGGCTTTGTGGGCCATGGTAAAGATTAGGTGAGTGACATGAAGAGCCATTGGAGAACTTCAAATTGAGAAGTGACAAAATCTGAGTCAGTTTTCAAAAGGGTCACTCTTGCTGCTTTATTGAGAATAGATTTGGGGGCAGGGGGTGAAGGGGAAGAAAGCAAGCAGAAGACCAACAGTTAGTAAGTTGTTACAATAATCCAAGCAAGAAAGAATGGTGGCTTGACCAGGGTAGTAGCAGGGAAAACTGATGGAATTTGTTCACAGAGATGTGGAACATGAGAGAGAAAGAAAGAAGTAAGAGATGACTCTGAGGTTTTTAGCCTGAGTAACTGGAAGGATGAGGTTGCCATTAATGAAAATGGGGAAGGATAATGGAGGAAAAGATATAGGGAAAAGATAGAGTTTGCATTTGGATATTATTTCTTTGAAATGTTTAGTAGGTTACTACATATTAGAATCTGGCGTTAAAGAGGGTAGTCAAAGCTGGAGACATATATTTAGGAGTTATCATTGGATAGATGGTGTTCAAAATCATGAGACTAGATGAGATCAATCACCAAGGCAGTATTTGCAGATAGAAAAGAGAAAGGACTGAGGATAGAACCCTGGGACATTCCAAAATTAAAAAGTAGAGAAGACAAAAAGGAAGCAGCAGCCATTGAAGCAGGAAGGAAGCCAGAAGAGAGTGGTGTCCTTAAAGCTACGTGAAGAACATGTTCTATGGAAGAGGGAGTGAACAACTGGGTCATATGCTGCTGATTGGTCAAGTAAGATGAAAACTCAAGAGTTGGCCACTGTATTTATTAACATCAAGGTCACTAATGACTTTGTCAAGAGCAATTTCCACAAAGCAGATTGAAGAGAGAAAAGGGAGACTAAACAGGTGAAGTATAGACAACTCTCTAGAAGGGTTTAATATACAGAAGAAGAAATATGGATCAGTAGCTTGGGTGGAGGGAGTGAGGTTGAGAGCAGATTTTGTTTATTTCTTAAGATGAGTGCACGTTTATACATCTGTGGTGAAAGATTTAATGAAGAGAGGGAAACTGATGATGCAGGAGAAAGAGGAGAGCATTGCTGAAGTGATGGATGCCCTTAAGTTAGTTAAAGAGGATGGGATCTAGTGTAACTGGAGGGATTGGTCTTAGATGGGAACATGAACAGGTCATCCACAGTTAATGGGAGTCAGGCAGAGCATCTGGGCGCACATATGCATGCAGGAGAGATGATGAAAGGGTGGGAGCTGGTGGAAGTTCTCCTCCCACTGCTTCCATTTTCTCAGTGAAATAGTAAGCCAGGTCATGAGTGGAGAGTGAGTAAGGAAAAGGGAGCATTAGAGGCTTGCGGAGAGAGAAAAAGGTATGAAATAGTTGTCCAGGAGAGTAAAAGAACTAGGGAAATAAATACAATCGCCAACTTACACTACCACCATAGCCTTGGTAGAAGTGGGGAGATTAATTTTTCAGTATTTGTGAAACTGTTAGGTAAAGAAAAATCACACTGCTCATTTAATTTTCAAGTCTGATCACCAGTAAGGTTTACCATTTAGTCACACTGTTGACCACTATATTGTTTCTTTTGTGAACTGTTTCCGTTTTATGTGCATTACTTTGTTTATTGGGGTATTAGTATTTTTCTTTGTAGGTTTCTACAAATCCTTTAAATATTAAGGGTGTGAGATCATAGAAAATATATATTGGTCTCTGCCTCCAGTTCCTGGCACAGAGTTTCTAAAACCTTTTAAGTGGTAAGATCACTAGGAACATCTCTTATTTTATTGAGGTGACTCTGGGTGGGCTCCTGGATGGCTCCTTGATGAGAGTGAGTTATTGGAAAGACCAAGCCATAATTAAAGGTGGGAACTTTTAGTCCCATTCCATTCTCTTGAGAAAGGAAAAAGGCTGAAAATGGAGTTAATCATCAGTCATGTTTACATGATAAAGTCTCCATAAAATCAAAAGTATGGGGATCAGAGAACTACCGGGTTAGTAAACACATCCACTTCAGGAGAATAAGGCATCTCAACTCCATGGGGACAGAAGCTCCTGGGCTTGGGACTCTCCCAGATCTCACTCTATGCATCTCTTCATCTGGCTATTCAACCTTTATCTTGTATCATATCCTTTAATAAACTGGTAACCATAAGTAAATGTTTCCCTGAGTTCTGTGAGCTGCTCTTTGGAAATTAATCAAATCCAAAGAGGATGGTCATTGGAATCTCTGATCTATAGCAGGTTGATCAGAAGCACAGGTGATAACCTGGGCTTGCAACTGGATCTGAAACTGTGGCGATTGGGGGTGGGGGTGGGCAAGGCAGTTTTGTGTGACTGAGCCTTTAACTGGTGAATCTCCAGGTAGACAGTATCAAAATTGAGTTGAATTATAGGTCATCCAGCTGCTTTGCAGAGAATTGCTTGATGTGGAGGGAAAACCCATTTGATAACCAGAAGCATCACAAGTGACATATTCTGTGGAAGTGTGGTAGTAATATGAATATAAAGAAGATACATAGGAAAGAAAGACAAAGGAGGAAAGAACGAGGTTTCCCCTAAATAGAAGGTGGAAAACTGAGTTTTTCCTTTTTAAAGTGTATTGAACATAATTATAAATTTCTGTCTGCAAGTATGTAGAATATTTTAAACCTAATGAAAGATAATTATTCTATCAAAACTCCAATCAAAACCTGATGCCATGGATGTATGTGCAAGAAATGGGGCACATTACCTTAAGTGATGCAAGTGGATGTTCTGGTCCCAAGAGGCTCCAATGAAAAGCAGCCAGGTCCTCATCTGGGAGAATGTGGTTACCTATTAAGGATATTTGTCATTTACTGACTGTACAAATGTTTTCTTAGAATCTCCAGGCCAGGAAAGGGCTTCTGGGAGAGAAAATGACCAAATCATTCACATAGGTCTATATTTTTAATGTAATGACAGGTAGCTATGTGTTGATTACCTATACATTATACACATTATAAGTATCATCTTTATAATAACCATATATGGTAGTATTATTTTCCCCATTTTACAGATAAAGAAACTGAGGTATGTACCCGTTGGATGATTTAGCCTAAGGTGGCACGGTTAATAAGTACCCACACCCGGATAAGAAGCTAAGGACTGTCTGACTTCAGAGCTCATGCTATTTTCTGTCACCTATTCATGCTGCCTTTTATAATACCAGCCACAACTGCCTGACTAATAAATGCTGGGCATTTTATATATCTCATTTCTATTGACCTTATCAATAACACTATGAGGTATTATTCCATTTCACAGAAGAGGAAACTAAAACCAGGAAGGTGTAACTTCAGTGATTTGCTCAAGGCCTAATTCCAAAACTTTGCTGAACTCATTAGATTATCCAAGCTCAACTCCTTTGGGATTATAAACAGAGATTACACCTGAGACAAGATAATAACCTTCATGCTGTCAATACTCGGAAAACCAACTCAAAACATAACCTACAGTCTGCAATTTACTTTGAAATATCTTTAAAAGAAAGATGGCTAGATGGCTAGAATGGACAGATGTATGATAAAGCAAGTATAGTGAAACATTAATGGCAGAAAACAGGTGGTGCATACAGGAGTTTCACTGCAAAATTCTTTTAATTTTGCTGTATGCTTGGAAATTTTCATTATAAAATGTTAGCACAACAGAAGCAAAAAGGAAATAGTATCAATTTCTGTTCCTGACCTAAATTTAGACACTGGGAAAAAAATGCTAATGCTGAGTAGGAAATCAAAGCTGTCTAGGGCTAGCAAACCATTTGGCCTAAGATAGTACAATACATAAAATAGTTACAGAATGTTACAATAACATTTAACAAGAATCAAGATAATGTTCTGGAATATCCTGTATTAATTCATAAGAGAAACACATACTGAGTTTCCAGTACAGTGTTTGCCATGCGGATTTTCAGAAGATAAATCCAATAATGATGGATTAAATTGCTCTGGTCTTCAATTAATCTCTTACCACTGGAAGGAAAAACTTTACTAATCACTAAAATCTTGGACTACCTACCCAGCAGTGCAGCAAATATGGGAAAATTCATCCGCTTCAGGCCCAGCTGCTTGGCCACCTCCTGCATCAGGAACTGGTTGGTAGTGAGGTTCTTCCCGTTCCAGCTCAGCTTCAGAGCATGGGAACTGTAGTAAAAGGGAATATTGTAGAGAGCATACTCGGAGTCATGGGCAAGAAGGCCATGGAAGCCATTTTCCTTGAAAAAAGCCACCACTTCCAAATGGTGGTCTTCAAGGCTCTGAAATACCTAGGAGGGAAGAAGAGAAGAACAGGTCATGCAATAGAATCTGACCTGAATTTTGTTAGAAATCAAGAAGGTTAGTAACTGAACTTTACAGTTTGTTGAAACTTAAAATTATATGAAGCTGAACTGAATACTCTTTAAAAAACAAAACAAAACAAAACAAAAAAACACCTCTCCTGTAAACACAGGCAACGTTATCCATGTGTTCATTCAAATGCCCAGTCTTTTTTGACTCGTTCATGAACCTGAGGCCTGAGGCTCCTCAGAAGAATACTGAAATTAACATGGTATATACATTTTTACTTTAAAATAACAGAAGAAACCTTCGCTAGAAAGATTATAAATGTGTTAAATATTGCTCAGCAACTTTACATGCCATACATATTTTACATACAATATTTTGAACAACCATGGGCAAGGTAGATGTGGATGAAAAAACTTAACATGTGGAAATAGATACAGAAAGGTTAAGCAACATAAAACTATAATCTGAATCTAAGTTCTTCTAACTCCTAAAATAAAATATTTGCTTTCTTTCTTAGGAGCATCTTACATTGGTGGGACACCCAAATAGGGCACATCTAATATGCAAGGGTCAGAAACTTCACCCCAATTTAGAAATGGAAAAACCAAAGTTGCAAGAGGTTGGCTAGCTCCCAAAGTTACATAATGACTGTAGACAGGATTCAAATCCAGGTTGATCTGACTCCAGAATGCACCCTTTGCATTGTACAATGGTTCTTCCTGGAGAGCACTTTTTAAATGTAATATAGGCAGACCATTACATGTCCTTCCTGTGTATACCTCTATTGCTGCACTTATAGCATACTGAGAGGATCTGCATACTGGTTTCACCACACAAGTTCTTTGACTACAGAGAATTTATTTATCTCTGTATTCCTGGCTTCCATATAAGACCTAGAACACAGTAATAATAATGGTGAAAAGATACTGAACATGTATTATGTGGTAAGCAATGTTCCAAGTACTTTACACATATTAACTCATTTAATACCAACACAATCTTATGAGGCCCTAACTATTATTCATATACCCATTTTATATTACTATCCCTAAGTTCACATGGCCAAAAGAAGTGAAGCCTGGATTTTGGCTCTAGAGCCTATGGACCTTGATCATTTTGTTGAACTCTTAACTACTATCTCTTCATTTAAGTTGTAAAGGAATGGTAGTTTTCTGGAGTCTGACAGAAGTTTCAATGCATTAAGCTTTTGCTAGTCTATGGAAAGAAAATCTAGTCAGAGTAGATAGTCATTTCACACATTTAAGTCACACAAGGGGAGGGACACTGGTAAGCAGATAGCAAAACAAGGTCTGTGTTTGATACCCAAACAAAGGAAACAAAAAATCCTTACTTTGCACTGAAACATACTCCTAGAGTTATAGTTAACTCCAGATGGGTCAGGGTAGTACAGTTTCATCCTGCAATCTTGCGATAGTGTCTTCCAGTACACCTCATACAAGTCACTGAGGAGCCATCTACTTTGTACCAGGCACAGTGCTAAGTGTGATGTGTAGTCTCTCATCATCACAACCTAACAATGCAGGCAGTATGAGCTCCATTTTACAGAAAAGGAAACAGAGGTTTATAAAAATGAGGTACCATTGCTCAGGGCCATAGAGCTGGGAAACAGAAACCTGGGTGAGACTGACACCAAAGTCCATGGTCTTTCCACTACAAAATATATAACATTTAGCTGATATGAAGCTGATTATGCCACCATCCAAGTGATTTCAACTCAAGAAAACAAAGGACTAGTGATCTTTAACTACTCTGGTGGTTCTTATAACACCAGGAACGTAATCAATCCCCTGAAATGAGGCACAAACCTGTGTCTCACCTCAGATCAGCTGCTGTCAATTAAATCCTAACCAGGGCATAGAAAAAGCCTTCTAGGAATAAGGTCTCTTAGAAAAGCTGAGCAACCTGGATTCATTTCCACATCTATGATGACTACTACTACCTATAGGCAGAATGACTTCAGTTCCTAGGCCAAACTGACCCAGTTTAGTTGTCAACCTTGCAATTTTCTAGGAGACTAAAATGACTTAGGCAAAATTAAACAACATATCCAAACAACTAATCAGAAAAGAATACATTTGAGCTTTAAAGATAGTAAGAGTTGAAATTCTATATAACTGTCTATGACTTTTAATTGCTGGCTCACTTTTTAATTCAAGAAATATGAATTGAGGGCCTACTAGTGCCAGGAATGTAGACAGCACAGAGTGCCATGGGAATACAGTCAGTGGGGTAATACTTTCTAGAGGAAGTGATACCTACTTATAAAACTCACAGGGAAAACAGCTCCCTGAGAGAAGTTTAATGTCTCATTTCCAGTCACAAGTAGTCTAAAGCAATAGCTTTTAAGTGTTTCCCAAACCAAGATTTGAGTAGATGGAGAATTGGACTAAATAAGCAGACAGAAACAAGTGCTCCCTACTTTCTCCTCAATCTGAGCTCACACTCATATTCTCCATTTTACCTATTTTATACTTTGGCTCCTTCAGAAATATTTTATTGAAGAATGTTTGCTATTAAAAACAATTACAGTAGACTCTCAGTTAACCAGCACCCATGGGGATTGGTGGATGCCAAATAAATGTAGTTTCTGATTACTTGAGAGTTACTACTAAAAATAGGCCAAATATTATATCCTATAGTATACCATACTATACCATAAATATTGCCTTAATATTTAAATACAGTAATTAAAAGCAAATTAAGACAAAGACTAACTTAATATAACAGTTTTATTGTAAAACTAGCTTTGTGAATGCAGTGTGCAGTTTTAAACTGCACTCAATAAACTTTTGAAATTAATGAACTTCACATAATATTTTAACTTCAAGTAAGTTAGAAAAAAACACACATACACACTTAAAACTGTTACAGTAGGGGTAGAGAGTTTACTGGGTAGACATTGCATCAGGATCATCAGGATCTGATAATGTGGCTAGGACAGGATCAGAAGATTCGATGTGGATGGTTTTGGATATACTATCAGTAGATGATGCTGGACTGGCAAACTTGTGTGTAGCTTTCTTGAAAAATGAATAAGTATCAGTTTGTTTTGAGGCTGTACGCATCATGCAAAGTCAGGTTTTACATAATGTGCAGCTGAATAAGATGCTGAGAAGTGAAGAAGGGTTGCTGTTCTACAAAAGCTACTAGTTTCAAATGCTGCAACAGCTCTCTGACAGGATATTTTCTCCACATCACACCCATCATCTCTCTTCCTTCTCTGCAGCATTCATTTTTTCACAATTCACAATGGCTTCTATGATGTCTTCTATAAAACTGTATGAGTTACTGGAAGAGTTTCATCTACAGTAAGCCAGTCATCGAGTTCCTCTCGAGTCAAATTCATTTTGTCACTAGCAGAGTCAACTAATTCACAGATTTCATCATAAACTCTGCTACTAGCAGCTGCACTATTGATGGAAAACCCCTCAAAGTCAATGGAAAAGGAGGCGGATACTACAGACATCACAGCTGGCCACAACTTTCGCCAACATTTCCGTAATGTTTCGCTTCTCACAGAATCCCAGCACATCCCTGAGATTATATTTTTTCTGAATGTCCAGAATTGTCCCATCAAAATAGTCATTTTTCTCATGAAGTCATATTTTTACATTTTGTATCACTGCCTGACCAATGGTTGAATCAGACTTGTGATGTTAGTTGGAAGATAACATATGAATATCTTTGCCATTAAAGAGCTCTTCCATAGGAAGATGTGTGCTAACAGTTATCCAGGAGCAACAGAACTTCACTATTCTCTGGTATTTTTTTCTTTTGCAAATTCTTTAACAGTGGGGACAAATGAATAATAAAACCAATCAATAAAAATTCCTGAGTCCATTAAACTGTTAATGCATGTTAATCTGCAGGAAGGTTAGTTATACCTGATCACACACATTACCTTATGATTTTATGATGCATTTGCACAAATGAGCCAAGTTATATGCTCTTTATTTAGCCTGAAACTTTAAGCTACCTTCTCATTACCACCAGCTGAAGTAGAATTAGGTAGACACTTCCATATTAATCCAGTCTCATTTGCATTATAAATCTGCTCTGGGGTCAAGCCATTTTCTGCAACCAAATCATTAAACACTTCACGAAATAAAGCTGCAGCCTCAAAAGTCACCTGATTTCTGCTCACCTCACACATCCAGCTTATGGGTGCTGTGATGAACCTTGAATTCGGTAAGTTGGCCACTTGAAAATAAACGTTGACGTTCAATGTTTGTTTGTTTTTTGTTTTTTGTTTTTTTTAATTCATTTTTATTGTTAGACTTATTGGGGTGACATCTGTTAGCAAGGATTACATAGGTCTCAGGCATACAATTCTACAGTGCATTGTCAACTTGATGTATAATAAGTTCACCACCTAATGTGACTTCTCTTTCCATCACCTTATATTTAGCTTACCCCCCTCCTCTCCCACCCCCTCCCCTTTCTCCCCTCCCTAACCCACTCGTCCCCAAATAAACATTAAACTATTGATTGTGTCCATGGGTTATTTGTTTGTTCATTTCTTTTTTTCTTTACTTTCAGTTTTATATTCCGCATATGAGTGAAATCATGTAGTTCTTTGTTTTTTCTGTCTGGCTTATTTCACTTAGCATGATGATCTCCAGGTCCATCCATTTTGTTGCAAATGGCAATATTTCATCTTTTCTTACAGCTGAGTAATTGTCACTATTTGCGGATGACATGATACTTTATATAAAAAATTCCAAAGACTCCACCAGGAAACTATTAGAAACAATTAACGAGTATAGTAAT
>PVJL010004293.1:20345-124179 GCA_004026885.1 Lyroderma lyra
CCAAAGCAATCTACAGATTTAATGCAATACCCATCAAAATCCCACAATCATACTTTCGTGAAATAGATAAAAGAATTATTAGATTTATATGGAACCATAAAAGACCTCGAATTGCCAAAGCAATACTACATAAAAAGAATAAGGCTGGTGGCATTACACTTCCTGACTTCTATTTATATTACAAAGCATCAATAGTCAATGTTTGTTTTCTAATTAAATTCTCTCACTTTTCCCTGCAATGTGGGTCCCCAAATACAACCACCCTCAGACCTTTTCAGCAAAAACCACTCATACAAGACCTGGTCAAGCATTTCCACTTTTGGTGTATGAAGTACGATACTTCTCCATATTTTTGTCACTCTAAAACTTAACATAAATTTCCTTTACCTTCTAAGACTGAGCTTTAATGTCATAGATTGTTGATGAACTAACATTAAATTCTTCCACCAGCATTACATGGCCCTTCACATTTCTCAAGCCTCTTGCATATTTCCAGCTTCTGCTTGAGGGTAAACACTATGTGTTTATACTTCATACAAGTGTTTATGACTACTTGGGGTTGGGTGAGAGCAAAAAATTTGAATAATAATAGGTCAATAGATCTCAACTGACTGGTGTGTTTACAAAAGGTGAATTGGTGGGAGTGGGAGAAAAACATGTGGTGCTCGAAGCACGGGCTTACTAAGTGTGTGGCAAGGCACAAGGGATGCCAAGTTTAAACTTACATTTCCACTAAAAATTGATTTTAATTTTTATTTAAAGTATTATTCCTTTGGGTGTGTTTGTTTGTTTGTTTGTTTGAGAGTCACAGCCTACAAAAATTGTGTTAGAAAAATGGGTAAATGTAATTAAAAGGCCAGGAAAAAAAACCAATGGAAAAATGAAAAATGTAACATGAGGAACTAATAAGCACCGCTTGCTCACTTTTTTTTTCATGTAAAAGTTTCTGTATTTTCTTTTTATTTTTTAATTTATTTTTATTGTTAGACTTAATGGGGTGACATCTGTTAGCAAGGACTGCATAGGTTTCAGGCATTCGATTCCACAATGCATTGTCAACTTGTTGTGTAAGTTCACTGCCTAATGTGACTTCTCTTTCCATCACCATATTTTAGTTTCCCCTCTCTCCTCCCCCACCCCCTTCCCTTTTTTTCCCTTCCCTAACCCATTCATCCCCAAATAAACATTAAACTATTGATTGTGTCCATTGTTTATTTGTTCATTTCTTTTTTGTTTTCTTTGTTGTTTTCAGTTTTATATTTCACATATGAGTGAAGTCATACAGTCTTTGGTGTTTTCTGTCTGGCTTATTTCACTAAGCACGATGATCTCCATGTCCATCCATTTTGTAAATGGCAATTTTTCATCTTTTCTTATATTTGAGTAATATTCCATTGTATATATGTACCACAGCTTCTTTATCCAGTCATCTGTCGCAGGGCACTTTGGTTGTTTCCATGTTTTGGCCACTGTGAACAGCGCTGCCATGGAACACTGGGGTACCTAAGTCTTTGCGGACAAAGGTTTTCAAGTGTTTTGGGTAGATTCCCAGAAGGGGGAATGCTGGGTCATATGGTAACTCCATTCCCAATTTTATGAGGAACCTCCCCACTGTCTTCCACAGTGGTTGTACCAACTTGCACTCCCACCAGCAATGTGCAAAAGTTTCTTTTTCTCTACATCCTCTCCAGCACTTGTTATTCCTTGTCTTGTTGATAATAGCCATTCTAACAGGTGGGAGGTGGTATTGCACTGCGGTTTTGATTTGCATTTCCCTAATAGCTCATGAGGATGAGCATTTTTTCATATGTCTGCTGGCCATTTGTATTTCTTCATGGGAGAAGTGTCTGTTTAGTTCTTCTAACCACTTTTTAATTGGGTTGTTTGTTTTCTTGTTGTTAAGTCTTATTAGTTCTTTATATATTTTAGATATTAGACCCTTATCTGATGAGTTATTTTCTCCCATTCAGTTTGCTGTCTCTTTGCTTTGTTGATGGTTTCTTTTGCTGTGCAGAAGCTTTTTAGTTTGATATAGTCCCATTCATGTATTTTTGCTTTTACTTCCCTTCCCTTTGAGGTCAGGTTCATGAAGTCTTCCTTGAGCCCTAGGTCTATAAGTTTACTACCGATGTTTTCTTCTATACAGTTTATTGTTGCAAGTCTTATATGAAGGTCTTCAATCCACTTTGAGTTAATTTTTGTATATGGAGAGAGTTCACAGCTCAGGTTCATTCTTTTGCATATGTTTTTCCAGTTTCCCAAGCACCACCTACTAAAGAGGATGTCTTTTCCCCATTGTATGTTTTTTCCTCCTTTATCGAAAATTACTTGTCCATAAACTTGTGGATTTATTTCTGAGTTTTCAGTTCTGTTCCCTTAGTCTATATTTCTGTTTTTCTGCCAATATCAAGCTGTTCTGACTATTGATGCTTTGTAATATAAATAGAAGTCAGGGAGTGTAATTCCACCAGCCTTATTCTTTTTATGTAGTATTGCTTTGGCAATTCGAGGCCTTTTATGGTTCCATATAAATCTGATAATTCTTTTATCTATTTCACGAAAGTATGATTGTCGGACTTTGATGGGTATTGCATTAAATGTGTAGATTGCTTTGGGCAGAATGGCCATTTTAACAATGTTAAGTCTTCCTATCCATAAACAGGGGATATTTTTCCACCTCTTAAAGTCTGTTCCAATTTCTTTCAAAAGTGTCATACTTTTCCCCTGTATAAGTCTGTCATCTTCTTTGATAAGTTAATTCCCAGGTATTTCATTCTTTTTGTTGTGATAGCAAAGGGAATTGACTCCCTCATTTCTTTTTCTGAGGATTCGTTGTTCGTATATAGGAATGCTGTTGATTTTTGTACATTGATTTTTGTATCCTGTGACTTTACTATATTCGTTTATTGTTTCTAATAGTTTCCTGGTGGGATGTTTGGAATTTTTTATATGAAGGAGCATGTCATCTGCAAGTAGTGACAATGTGACCTCTTCTTTCCCAATTTGGATAACTTTGATTCCTTTCTCTTGCCTGATTGCTGTGGCTAAAACTTCCAGTACTATATTAAATAGCAGTGGTGACAGGGGGCATCCCTGTCTTGTTCCTGATTTTATAGTAATAGGCTTCAGCTTTTCCCCATTCAGTATGATGTTAGCCGAGGGTTTGTCATATATGGCCTTTATTATGTTGACATACTTTCCTTCTGTACCTATTTTATTTAGAGTTTTGATCATAAATGGATGTTGTACCTTGTCGAAAGCTTTTTCTGCATCAATTGAAATGACCATATGGTCTTTATCTTTTATTTTGTTTATGTGGTGTATCACATTGATTGATTTTCGTATGTTGAATCATCCTTGTGCTCCTGGGATGAATCCCAATTGATCTTGATGTATGATCTTTTTGATGCATTGTTGTATTCTATTTGCTAATATTTTGTTTAGGATTTTTGCATCTGAGTTTATCAAAAATATGGTGTATAGTTTTCTTTTTTTGTTTTGTCTTTGCCAGGTTTTGGTATTAGGGTAATGTTGGCCTCATAAAATGAGTTAGGAAGCATTGCCTCCTCTTCAATTTTTTGGAAGAGTCTGAGGAGGATAGGCATTAATTCTTATTTGAATGTTTGGTAGAACTCGTTGGTGAGACCATCTGGTCCAGGGCTTTTGCCTTTAGGGAGATTTTGGATAGTTATTTCAATTTCTTTGCTATTGATTGGTCTATTTAGATTATCCAGTTCTTGGTTCAGTCTAAGGCAGGTGATAAGTTTCTAGAACCTTGTCTATTTCTTCTAAGTTGTTAAATTTAGTGGCATAAAGTCCTTCATAATATTTTCTTATAGTTCTTTGTATTTCTGTGGTATCAGTGGTAATTTTTCCCCTTTCATTTCTGATTTTGGATATTTGTGTCCTTTGCTTTCGTCCTTTGATTAGTCTAGCCAGGGGTTTGTCAATTTTGTTTATTTTCTCAAAGAACCAGCTCTTCGTAATATTAATTTTTTTCTATTGTCCTTCTATTCTCTAATTGGTTTAGCTCTGCTTTACTTTTTAATATTTCTTTCCTTCTGCTGACTTTGGGTTTTGTCTGCTCTTCTTTTTCTATTCTTTAAGATGGGATGCTAAGGTGTTTATTTGCAATTTTTCTTGTTTCTTAAAATAGGCCTGTAGTGATATAAATTTCCCTCTTATTACCTCTTTTGCTGTGTCCCAATAATTCTGATATGTTGTATTTTCATTGTCATTAGTTTCTATATATTTTTTAATCTCATCTTTTATTCTTTGATCCAGTCATTTTTTAGATAAGATGTTGTTTAAGCTCCATTTATGTGTTTTTTTTCTGCTTTCCTTTTACAGTTGATCTCCAATTTCAAAGCTTTGTGGTCTGAGAATACACTTGGTATGATTTAGATCTTCTTGAATTTGCTGAGGCTACTTTTATGTCCCAGCATGTGGCCTTCGGGGTTTTTTGCCAGTTGCTTGAATTCTGGTTAATGGAGAGCATATTGTAGAAGTATTTGTCACTGAAATGTAAGCTCTAAGAATGGCCAGGTTTCTTGGTCTGTTTTGTTTATTGCTATAGCTCTAGGGCATAGAACACATGCACAGAGTAGGAAACCAATGAACCATTTAAACTTTCAACCAGTATTTACTGAGCCAAAAACTGATATATGCCATGCACTAATCTAACTGTGGGAATACAGCAGTGAATAAGAGCACAAATTCCTATCCTTGTGGAGCTGACATTCTAGTGATTAACATTTCACAACAGGCACTGAGTTAAGCCATTTAAGACAGCTCACTTTTCCTTCAAACCCTGTGAAATGGGTATCATTAATCCCCTCCTCCTGCCTTTTTTTTAACAGAAAAAATTTAAGTTGCTACAAATCACACAGCTGGTCATATGGCAGAACTTGCATTTGAACTCAGGTCTGATGTCAAAATAATGCTCTTTTTTGCATGTATTTATCCAGTTTTCCCAACACAACTTATTGAAGACACTGTGTACACACTGTTGTATACCCTTGTCTCCTTTGTCATAGATTAATTGATTGTATAAGTAAGGATTTATTTCTGGATTCTCTATTTGATTCCAGTAATCTATATGCCTGTTTTAGTGCCAGTACCATACCATTTTGATTATTATAGCACTGTAGTATACTTTGAAATCAGGGACTGTTATACATCCCATTGTTCTTTCTCAAGATATCTTTGGCTACTCAGGGTCTTTTGTGGTTACATATAAAGTTTAGAATTAGCTGTTTTTGTTCTAAGAATGCCAAATGGTATCGTAATAGAGATTACATTGAATTTGTCTATTGCTTTAGTTAGTAAAGATATTTTAACAATATTAATCCTTCCCATCCATGAGCATCATGCATTCTTCCATGTATTTGTATTGTCTTCAACTTCCTTCTTTAATATCTTCTACTTTTCAGAGTACAGGTCTTTCACCTCTTTGATTAAATGTATCTGTAAGTATTTTATGTTTTTCGATACAATTTTAAATGGAATTGCTTTTGTAATTTCTCCTTCTGATCATTCATTGTTGGTGTTTAGAAACACAACAGATTTCTGTATATTGATTTTGTATCCCACAACTTTGCTGAATTCATTTATTATTCTAATAGATTTCCTTGGTGGAGTATTTTGGGTTTTCTACATATAGTATCATCTCATCTGCAAATCATGAGAGTTTTATTTCTCCCTTTCTGATTTGAATGCCTTTTATTTCTTTCTCTTGTCTGGTTTCTGTGGTTAGGGACTTCCAATACTATGTTGAATAGAAGTGATAGTGGACATCCCTGTCTTATTTCTGATCTTAGTGTAAAAGGACCCCCCTCCCCCAAATGAAACTGGACCGTTTTCTTACATCATGTACAAAAATAAATTCAAAATGGATTAAAGACTTAAACATATGACTTAAAACCATAAAACTTCTGGAAGAAAACATAGGCAATAAACTCTCAGACATTACTCTTAATAGTTTTTAATAAAGTATCTTCTCAGGTAAGGGAAACAAAATAAAAAATAAACAAATGGGCCTACATCAAACTAAAAAGTTTTGCACAGCAAAGGAAATCATCAACAAAATCAAAAGACAACCTACTGACTGGGAGAAGATATTCATAAATGATATATCCAGTAAGGGGCTAATATCCAAAACACAATAGGAACTCATACAACTTAACACCCCCCAAATTAAAAACAAACAATCCAATTACAAATTAAGCAGAGGACCTGAGTAGACATTTCTCCAAAAAGGACATACAGATAGCCCATAGATATATAGAAGGTACTCAATGTCACTAATCATCAGGGAAATGCAAATGGAAACCACAAAGAGGAGCCACCTCACATCTGTTGGAATGACTATCATTAAAAAGTCAATGGGTAGAATATTTATCAAGGGATCACTTCATCAGTTATATAAATGTCTAATCACTATGTTGTACACTTGAAACTAATATAATATTATATGTCAACTGTAATTGAAAAATAAAATAAAGTCAGCAAATAACAAGAGATGGTGAGGATAAAAGAGAATTCTTGTACACTGTTTATGGGATTGCAAATTGGTGCAACCACTATGGAAAACAGCATGGAGAGTCCTCAAAAAATCAGAAAGAGCTGCCACATGACCCAGCAATACCCCTTGTGGGTATTTACTCAAATAAAATAAAAACACTAATTCAAAAAGATATATGCCTCCCTATGTTCACTGCAGCATTATTTACGATAACCAAGATATGTAAGTAACCTTGGTATTCACTGATAGATGAATGGATAATGAAGATGTCACACACACACACACACACACACACACACACACACACACAATGAAATTACTCAGCAATAAAAAAAAGAATAAAATCTTGCCATTTGCTATATGAATGGACCTAGAAGGTATTATGCTAAGTGAAATAAGCCAGAGAAAGACAAATACCACATGATTCCATTTATATGTGGAATCTAAAAAAAACAAAACTGACCTACATAGAGAGAGCAAGCTGATGACTGCCAAAAGGGATGGAAGTGGGGGTAACAGGTGAAAGAAAAATAATGATTTTTAAAGAGCAGCAGGATAGCACCATTCTCACAGGAAAATATCAAGTTGATTTTGGCAGGATTTTAGATTAAATATAGTGCAAATTATCATTCACTAAGCACATTTAAACAAACTAATGCTTTAAAAACTGCCTACTCTAAGCCAGATAAATTACTTGCTTAAAAAATAACATGCGGTGATAGAACACATAATGCAATACATAGATGATGCTGTAGAATTGTACACCTGGAACCTATGTAACTCTTGATAACCAATGTCACCCCAATAAGTGTAACAATAAAAATATTTTATGGAAAAAAAAAACATGCACACTTAGTAAAATAAATAAATAATGTTCTTTCCAGCAAGTATGTTGTTTCTCAAATAAAAGCAACTAGAAAACTAAGACTACACTAGCTTCAAATCAATTCATAAAGTAAAATAATAACCACAGGGACATAAAGTATAGCTAGATTGGGATCCTGTTAGTTGCAATTACACCCACCTGGGTCTCTAGAACCTGCGTGGACTACAGAAAGAGCTTAATCCAGCGTGAATACTACTTTCTGACCTCTGTAATTCTTGACTTCCTTCCCATGCCAAATTCCATTGAGATATTAGCCTCACTCCCATCCAACATGTTAAATACACCAAACTGGTGTCTGACACACCAGGGCCCTGTGGTCCTCCACCTCTACCTGTTCTCAATTCCAAAACAAAAAGAAATCAGAAATGTCAAGGAAGCATCACCTTATAAGAAAAGGGGAGGGTGGGTTATGTTAACATCTGATTTAACAACAGAAATATGGATGCTTTATATTTCAAATTCAAGGCCTATATCCCTTTAAGTCTAACTACTCAACTCACAGACCAAAACTGCTGTTGATGTAAATTTACATCACTACACTCTATGGAGTTCAATAAGCATTAGAAGACTAAATTAATACTCACAAAACTAAAGAATATGATAGAATTAAAAAGTAAGAATAGCAGCAATTGAAAACCATAGCCAATTGAAGGCAATATTGACAGTGTTCTTCCTGTAGGAACTTCAATTATCTACATTCACATGCATGGTAGAGTCTTAGCCAATAAATACCACAGTCAAGCTGGAAGTAGAATACAGATCCAGTACTCAGTAAAGGCTATTAAGGTGCTAATTTTAATATGTGAATACCCAATTTTAGTGCCCTTAGTTAATCTTAGGTTGCCAAGAGCCAGCCCATTTATGTAGGTGAAACTGCTTATCCCATGTAAAAACAAAAACTTAGATTTTAAAAATCTCCTGTGGCTTATCTGGGGGCTGGAGACTACTCTGAGAATAACTTTTGTAATCAGTGATTACAGCAGGAAATTCAGCATCCAGTGGACTTATGCTCAAATTCAAGTGGTCAGGCAAGTGTAACTTAGTTTCTTCATCTATAAAATGGAGATTTTGCTAATTCCTGATTGCAAGACTTAGAAATTATTTATATAAAATACCTAGCACACAGGCTCTGAAATATTATAAATTACAAAATAAGTCATGGCCTGTTTACTCTGCAGAGAACTCTATGGTACATACTACCATCTGCAGTTCTTTAGAAATCATTTGAGACAAGTAGATACCGGAATAGGCACTTGTTCTGCATAATGCAGATTTTGGAACTGAAAATTTAGAAGGCCTGATGAAAAGTGTCCTAGGAATAAGAGGCAAAGAAGAGTATAAAGAAGCTTTTGGTATACCTCAGGAAGGAAGACAGGAACTGCAGAGAGGACAATGACTGTAAGAAATTTCTAGGAGTCCTTGAACCAGGGCCTGCAAATGCTTATAGGGGCTGGGAAGATAACATAAATGAATGAAAGGGGCCAAGTTAAGAAAATCAACTCCCAGCAATTTAATCTTTACTATATTGTGGGTATTAACAATATAAACATGCAAAATATTGACTTTTACATTTTAAATTCAGGGTTGAAAACATGAATAAAAATGGAAAAATTAAATCATTATTTGTGTGTGTGTGATTTATACTCCTTTGACTTGGAACAGAAGTAATGACACTTTTCTTATGTACCAAGAGGTTAATGGTAGTTCTTGTATTTTTGTATTACGCTGTGCAGTAAAGCATTTAGCCTTATATCCTTTTACTGGGAATTATCAATTTTACCATATTACATAATGGAAAACAGCTGGATAGAAATGTAGGCATTTCCAAACACAGATAGACATTTTGCACTTTTTTTCATATTTAGGGTAAGACTCCCAAGATATTTGTAGAATTCTGTTATTCCAATGATATCATGCTTCATTTTCAGTATCACAACATAGCAATTCACTACCTCCATTGGGGTAGCTCTTGCACACCATGAACATTGAGAAAGGCTAAGTGATCAATATTAGTTTATCTTCATGAAACATAATGTCTGAGATCCTTTTCTGGAATTCGATAGAAAGCTCTACAATTTTGGGAATCTAATTCAGGCTTCACTTTCACTTCTAGGAAACTAATCTCAGCAAAGTAAAGTCAGCAAGTTTATCTCCTGGAGAATAACTAGCAATTTTTTTTGTATTCACTACATGGCATTTCATGGTAGTATTACTTACTAAGTTTGTATTAAAAAACACAGTCTATTGAAATTCCAAACCCTTTTTAAAGTTCTTTTTGTTTTCAGTACTCATCATTACTGTACACTGGTCATATTTCTTACAATGTTTATTTTAAAATCATGTATTAAGCTGTACTCTTTCAACAGACACATTTTATTTAGCTATAGAGTATTGGTTCCCAAACGGTGGTACATTACCCTCGGGAGTACATGCTGGGCTATTCAGGGGTATGCAAAAAATAATCAGTAATGGTGAAAAAACAAATAAAGTAAAAAAAAATGCAAAATGTTAGTTATGGAACAATAAACATTAAGTTTGAATCACCAATAATGGAGACACTTCAAAATTAAATCACATTAGTGAATGATGATTGGTGAGGGCATGGTTATGAACCTTTCCCCCAACTGCTCTTCTACCAATCATTACAGTTTCAGAACAATCCATTTGTGACATTTTTAGCTCAAACATAAATATATCCAAAGCCAGATTGTTTGATCAGTTTAGTTACTGACTGAAAAAAGTATGTTGTCTTTAATCATGATTCTTTTCAAGCAGTTTTTAATTTAACGTTTAACATAGTTTCAGTTATTATTGTCAGTGATTTTTAAGCATGTCAGTTATGGATGAGTGGTTAAAAATAGTAAGTTAAAAAACCAAAACTTGATGTGGATAATAACACACCACCAAGTACTTCTCAACATGTGTCCACAGCTAAGAATACACCCACACCAGGGGATAGTAAAAAGGTGTGTGCCTCAGATACTACACACAAAAAAAGGAAATAATCTAAAGAGTATATTAAATATGGGTTTTCATTTGTAGGGGATGATGCCTGTCCTAAGCCTTTGTGTGCTATGTGTGGGAAAATATTATCCAACATTTGCAGGAAACCCTCTCTACTCATGCGACATTTAGAAACTAAACATCTTATGATTAAAACAAGAAACTACATTATTCTCAGCACTTATTCTGAGTCCAAATGTTACATCAGGCATGATGGCAAAAAGAAAGACAATGAGAATACAGTTGAGGCTTCATACCATATTGCTTATTGCATAGCTAAATGTAGTAAACACCATATCATAGCTGAAGATTTAATTTCTCTTTGTATTAAGGATACCGTTTTTTTTGTATGTTTGGGGAAGAACATGTCCACAAAATCAATACTATCTTTTTCAAACAATACAATGTCTCAACAAATTCAGGAAATGTTTGACAATGTTGAAGCTACTGTAGTAGACAGAATTAGAAAAAGTAAATTCTTTTCCATCTGGGTCGATGAAAAGTGTAGATGTTGCTGATTTATCTATTTTATTCATCATTGTGAGATACTTGGTAGGAAATGAAACTAAGGAAAACCTGTTGCTCTGTTACCCATTGACAGAGTGTATGTACCACAGGCAGATATTTTTAATACAATCATGGTTATTTCCTTGAAAAAGACATTAATTGGTCAAATTGTTGTAGTGTATGCACTGACAGAAGCAAGCCTATGTCAGGTTGTTTTATAGGCCTACTGGCCAAATTAAAGAAGTAGCTCCCCATGTACCATGGAGTCATCCTAGCCTCTTCCTAGTGAACTGAAAGATGTTCTTGATGAGGTTATAAAAGTTGTAAATTTTATGAGTCACAACCATGAAACTCCAGATTGTTTAAAGCGCTGTGTGAAGAAATAAACATTCACAGCACATTACATTTGCAGACAGAGGTAAAATGGCTATCTCATGGCAAAGTACTTACACAAAGATTTGAACTTACACATGAAGTCCACGTATTTTTTGAAGACCATCATTTCCGTCTTGCTCCAAAGTTTCAGGACTGTGATTGGCCTCAAAGTCTTGCATATTTATCAGATATTTTTCTAGTAATAAACAAACTCAACTTGGGACTTCAAAACAGCTTAATCACTATATTTAAAGTAACTGACAAAACTGAGTCAATGATTAAAAAACTGGACTTTTGGAAAGTGTGTAATGGAAGAGGTCAGCCTGAAGTTTTTGAAACTCTGCACAACTTCTTATCTGGGAATGACTAGCACCTATTCCAAGAGAATATTGTAAGCTACTTGGAAGATCTTAAAGTGTCCTTTTATAAGTACTTTCTTGAAAGTGGAAAAGAAAACAACTGGATTGCAAATCCCTTCAATGAAGAATTCTTCAAAGAAGCTAAACTATCAATCCATGATAAAGAGCCGTTAATCGAACTTTCAACCAATTATTCTTTAAATTGTGATTTTAAAAGAAAGCATCTTATTGACTTCTGGGTAGATGTCAGTGAGGAATATAAACAGCTCAGTGAGAAGGCACTCAAATACCTTTTGCCATTTACTAATACTGAACTAGTGGAGAGTTTTTCTTCTTACACCTTCATAAAAAATAAGTACTGCAACAAGCTTAATGCCAAGTCCAGATTTAAGACTATATCCTGCATCTTTTGAGCCTGATTTAAAAAAACTAAGTACATCAAAGCAAACTCAATGATCTCACTCACAATGTTTCAATTGGCTAGTGATCTGCATAACAATTATTACAGACTTTTTTGATAACACAAATAAATATTTTTATTAATAAAGTCTGTTAAATACTTGATTATCTTGATCAATATTTAAATATTACAAATATTGTAAAATCAAATATATAGTTTGTACTTTTAGTGTAATCATTTTTCTTTCCTAACCTATTACCTCATTTCCAGTATTTTACATTAAGATGGGCACTGAACAAAAGCGTATTTAAAAACAGCTGTTTTAAAAACAAGGGGTACAATTTATAGAAATGGGTTTAAAAGGGGTACATAAGTGGAAAAAGGTTGGGAATCACTGCTATAGAGGAACACTCATCACTTCCAACAAGGAATAGTCTTGCTCCAACTTTCCTTTAAGTATGTGAGTTTCTTGTATAGGTAACTCTTTATTTCACTTTTTATAGACATGGGTACAAAACATTTCATGTTCATCAAAAGTGCGATAAACAAGTACAAGGATAGCAATCAATAGTGCTTTAGTTATTTATTTCTGTGTAACAAATTACCCCCAAAACGTAGTGGGGAAATTGGCTTAAAAATCTTTTATTATATCATAGTATCTGTGGGCATGGCTTAACTGGGACCTCTGGTTCAGGGTCTCTCACAAGTTATAATCAAGGGGTCAGCTGGGGCTGCAGTCACCTCAAGGTGTGACTGGGAAAGAATCAGCTTCCAAGCTCACTCATGTGGCTGCTGGCAGGATTCAGATCCTTGTGGATTGGACTGAGGATCTCAGTTTCTTTTCTGGCTATTGGTTGAAGGTTGCCCTCAGTTCCATATCAAGTAAGCCTCTCCATACAGCAGCTCACAACATGGCAACCAGAGTGATCAAGCAAGAAGAGCTACAGGGAGAGAGAGAGAGTGCAAACAAGATGGAAGTTGCAGTTTTTTATAACCTAATCTTGGAAGTGACATCTCATCACTTTTATTATAGTCTGTTAATTAGAAGCAAGCCATTTGGTCCAGCCCACACACAGGGAATGGGGGATGATTACACAACAGTATGAATACCAGGAGGTGGGAATCATTGGGAGCCATTGTAGGAGATGGTTATCATGAATAACAAGCAAGTGGCACTTGGTACCTGTGTCAGGGAGACATCAAGGAGTGGCAGACTCCAATAAATGAAGACATGTATTTCAGCAAAAGGGGTCAACCAGTGTTGCCAGAGGATCTGATATTTCAAGAGTGGTTAGAAAGTCAGACTTTTTTGTAACATTTCACAATTTTAAAAATGTTGGCAATAAATTCCTATTTGTTAAAACAGAAATGTGTTCATATAATGCAAGTTAAATGACAGAGGGAAATGAAAAATTATGCAACTACATGATACCTTATTATTTGGTCCAAATCTACTGTCTGACTTCAAATTCTGATAAACACTACTGATTGATGAAAATCAATGAAGTTCTTTAAAAAATGTACAGGGTCTGGCATAAATAACGCCCCTTTTTTATGAGCTGGTAATCTATACTAAATCTTTTATTACAAAATCATAAGCATGTAATTCTGTAACATAGCAATATCACACTCAAGCATAATTTAGGTGACAAAAGGTGAAATGTACAAATTGCTGTGCATCTCATGTGAGACATTCATGTACAGGGTCTAGCATTACTTTTGTTGGACCCTGTATATGGGCCTATGGGCTGCCAGTTTGCCATTCTTGCCAAAACCTTTGAAATATATTTGTGGTATAGATGAAAGGGCAAGGGTTTCAGTGTCTGCTATGCAAATGCTGGCTCTGCCACTTCCACTGACTATGTTATTGGGTCTATGACAAGGACCAGAGAAATGATTCTTGGGGCTCACACTGTTAGTATTTTCTTGTCTCCTCTATTAGACTATGAGCTCCCAGAGGGATAGAGTACCTTCCTGACCTCAGCACTCCCTTATCTACTTCTCTAGTTCACTTTTCTCCACAGCACTTACTATACCACTTAAAATACTATATATTTTGTCTTTTAACTTGTCTGCCTTCCCTACTAGAATATACAGTTCCTGAAGTCAGAAATCTGTCTGTTTTGGTCACTGCTTTATCCTCATAATCATGAATGGTGTCTGGTATACAGTAGGAGCCCAATACATATTTGTTAAATTAATGAATTCCATTGTTTATAGTACTTAGCAGAGGGTCTGGCATAGAGTAGGTGCTCAAATAATGTTAAGTGAACTGAAAAGTATTGACTGTGTGGTAAGAAAAATGGGGTAAAATGAGGCCAGAGAATGGCAGGCAGATCATGAAGGACCCTACATGCTATGCCATGCTAAGCTTAAAGCATGAGAGTGAAATGATCAATGTCCAACCTACTTGGCACACAAGGTATTTTGGACTAAGTAATAGTAGCTGGCATTTATATGGCATTTACTATATGCCATGTAATGCTCTAAGCATTTTACTTACATGAACTCATTTAACATAACAAAGTCTGTGATGTAGGTGTTATTAGTATCATCATCTTACAGATAAGAAAACTGAGGCAGAGAGGTTAATTTGATGAAATTTATGTAACTAATTTATATAACAAGGATTTACACTCAGGCAGTTGAGATCCAAGGTCTGTGCTCTTAACCATTATGATACTCAAACTAAACATAAGTATTCTGGAAAAAGCTATTAAAATGCAACTATACTGTTTTGAGATGTTAAAGATGAAGGATCTTGGTATCAAATATATTTAGCTTCATATTTTGGCTCAACCACATTATAGCAGCTCAACTTTGGGCCAGTGATTATGCTGAGCCTATTTTTATTTTAGCTATAAAAAATGGATATTAATACATATCCTGAGGGGTGGCTGAGAGGATTAAATGATATAATAAATCTATGTAAGTTATCTAGCCCATGTAGCAGCTATTATTACTACCACCAAGGTGAAAGTTATTCTGTAAGTGCATTGCTAAGCAGCTACAGAACTTATAATGAATAGTCTGTTCATTCTGTTTGGAATCTGAATTGATTTACATGGTATTAACATGTAACATTATGAAACATTGGTTCTAAATTCTTTCTCATCTGATCTTTAAAGCCTTCTACCTTCAGTCAGTCCACCTCTCTCTCTCTCTCTCTCTCTCTCTAACCATCATTGCATATAATGTGTCAAGCCTTAGAGCAAATCCTCGCCCTCTTGGAACTCAATTAAAAGAGAATTACATACAAACTTCCAGGTATAAGATAAATGAGTTCTAGGAATCTAATGTACAGCATGGCAGAAAAAGAGAATTATAATATGATGTGAAAATACTATGACAGATAAAGTGAGAGCAGTAAGAAAGAAGAACTCTGGTAGTACAATGGAAGGTGCCATTCACCTTGGTTGGGAAAGATTTCACAGTGGTAACTTTTGATCAAGTAGGAATTGGCTAGCAAAAGTGAGAGTAACATAAGAAAAGCATGATGTTATAAGACGTGGTGTACCTAAAAAACTAAAAAATGTTCAGAATGTTGGGATATTTCAATGATTAAACAGGTGTGGGCATATAAGCACAAAATAAGTCTAAGAGTTTGAGATCAGACTGTGAAAGGTATTGTGTGCCATGCTGAGAAGTCTAGACTTGGTAGTATAGGCAAAAAGTAGCCAGTGGGTATCTTTGGGCACAGAACAAGGTCAGCTTTGGTTTTCAGGATGGTATCTCTAACAGCAATGTGGAAGATGGACTGCAGTCCAGAGAGTGGTAGATGAACAAATTGAGGCTATTTTCATGGTTCAGATGAGAAATGATGGTGGTTAAATAACCATAAGAGGAATTACTGGGTTATATGGTACCCCCATTAATTTTTTGAGAAAACTCCATACTGTTTTTCACAGTGGCTATACCAATTTACAGTCCCACCAGCAGTGTGCATAGGTTCCCGTTTCTCCAAATCCTCTCCAAAACTTGTTATTTCTTGTCTTTTTGGTAATAGCCATTCTGTCTGTTGTGAGGTGGTATCTCATTATTGTTTTGATTTGCATTTCCCTAATAACTAGTGATGCTGAACATCTTTTCATGTGTCTGTTGGCCAACTGTATGTCTTCCTTGGAAAAATGTCTATTCAGGTCCTCTGCCCCCGTTATCAGATTGTATGATTTTTCTGTTAAGTTGTGTGAGTTCTTTATACATCTTGGATATTAGCCCCTTGTCAAAGGTATTACTGGCAGATGGGTATCTTCTATTTGGTTGGGGTTTTGTTGGTGTTGATGGCAGTCTGAAGTAAGGCAATAGGGCGGAAGTGGCTGGATATTTCTGAGGTAGAAATGACAGGATTTGGTAACCAAGTGAATATGGAAAGGAACAGGAGAATGAAGAATTGAGAAGAACTCCATGGTTTCTAGCTTGAAACGGCTGAAAGATAACATTCATAGAAAAAAAGAAATACTGAATGTAGAACAACTTTTGGGGGAAAATACTGAGTTCCATCTTGGATACTTTTTTAGTTTAAGTGACCTATATGACATTGACTAGTACGGAGCTGAAAATACATGCAAAAGCTCATGAGGGAGGTTAGGAGTAGAGAAAAGAGCTCTAAAAGTTATCAAAATATACAGTTAATATTTAAAGTCCTAACAATGGATGAGATTGTTCAGGAAATGAATAGAAGAATATGACTAGTACAGAAGCCTTGAGAGCACCAATGCTTAAGGAAGCAGGCAAAGGAGGAATAACTTAGGAAAGATGGAGACTTATAAGGAGAATCAGAGGTGAGCAGCATTATGGAACCCAAGGAAAGGAATTCAAGGAAAGGATGGCTCAATTATCTCAAAGAGGATCAAGAAAGGGTAAGAATGGAAATGGATTTGGCAGCTTCAAAATGGCAACATCAAATACCAGGTGGCAATAGGCTAGACAATGGGAATTCATAGTCTTTTTTCATATAATAATGTTTAAAAGGGAAGTAAGGGGATAAGGATAATGGCATCAAGGAATTACAAAGTAAAGGGGAAGTTTTTTGTTTTTTAAAGGTTATTTGTATATGTTATAAGTGAAAGAAATCAGACAGGGAGAAACTGAAATTGTTGCTTTTGAATCCCTATAACATCACTATATGACTCACTCACTTGGCACTGAGCTTATCCATTTGCCTTGTACTTGCAGTACTGAACATTTAGCAGTGCTGGCACAAACTAAGTGTTCAATAAATCTACGTATTATTGTTTTTCTTCATGTATCTATGCATATTATCTGGCCAGTAGAAGTATAAAATCTTACATGAGAATGTAGAAAACAGTGAACAGGGACTGTGGAAACAGTCCACCACTTACTAGTGTCCAGACCAAAGAAACAATTCACTTCTTTGCACCTCAGTTATTCAACTGCTAAATGGGAAGAACACCATGAATCCGTGCAAGTTTTTAAGGATTAAAAAAGATTTAAAAAGCACTTTATATACAACTTGGTGTTCAAGAAGTAGTAATAATTACTATTATAATTTTTTCCTAACACTAGAGCACCTAGAAAAGTCACTGAGTTTTCAGGATTTATTTATGCCTGAGCATTAGCATCAGGAGGCATAGCAGCCATTGCTATACTGCATTCTGGAGAATAAAAACCAGAAAATGATACCAGCTCTTGGTGACCAACTAATCTGAAGAACAAAACCAAACTCTGGTCATTTATGTACCACCAACATGATTTCTGCCACATCCAAGTATTGCACATTAATATTTTTCTTCAACTCACTTTTATTTAATTGGCCCCATTCTAAAGAATTATAGCTGTGAAATGGTGGGTTTGATGTGATTATCCTTTTTTAAAATATACATTAACCATTAAAACAAAGCATTTATGCCTTTAACCACACCACATCATCTCTCAAAGCATTCTAAAACTGTTTTAGGTTGCTCTACTTCTGAGACCTTTGGGAAGGTAGCAGACTAGCAATTTATGGGTTTACTTAATTTTTCTGCTATTGGTGATTGCCATTTACAAAGGTTTGCAGAACATACAAATGAAACCAACCAAATGACAATACTCATCCCAATTATACACACTAATCTTTTCATGAGAAGTCCTACCTTGTCTAAAGCTAAACAGACAACCCAGCAATTTATCTTTTATTTAATCCCTCCACCTCTCTTTTCTCTATCACAAATGAAAATGAGATTGGAATAAAGGCCCATCTTGTGGCTTAGTCTGAAGAACAAAACCAAGAGAAGAAATATAGTAAGTAGTGGGTTTTGTTCTGAGTCACTGTCATTTCAGTCAAAAGAAATAGTGGGCATGCAGATCATCCAAATGAAAAACTGTTACCTTCAACATAGTGGAACATGCCTTTGAAAAGGCAAACCACAATCAGTTATTAACCGACATCTTTCAAGTCTATGCTGTAAACCAGGAAGTTCTACATAAGAACAATAACAATAAACATCACTGACCAGAATCATGAGAGAGAACTTCACACACCAATACCATCTACTGATACTTTACATACACAATTTTGGAGCTAGTCTTAAATCTACTATATTAGTAGTCACACCACACACTTTTAGTCATTCCTACATTCCATTCTCTTAGGATCACAGACCTAGTCATTCAGGAAAAATAAAATGTACCCTGCATCTAAAATTTGCAAGACACTATGAAGAATATGAAAAGATCAAAGTTTTTTGTTTCGTTTTTTTTTTTTAATAATCTAGCACGGGGAATACGATTTATATATTCCACAAATGGTGGTTCTCAGGACTAAAGAGGACTGCTGGGAATTCCACCCCCAACAACATTTTATTATGAAAAACTTCAAATATATGGCAAAGTTGAAATAATTTTACAGTGAACATGTGAATACCCACCAATATCCTACCATTTTTACTATACTTGCTTTCTCTCTCATCCATCTATCTTATTTTTTGATGAATTGCTAGAACTTCAAAAATAAGACTATGTGTGATGAAGAATTTCAGTAGGCCATATTAGGGTTGTTTTGTTTCTTAAAATTCTGACTGATGGGGTACATGAACGAAAAAGTTCAGAAACCACAAAACCATGCTGCATGTTCAACTTTCCTGTCAACCTCCAATCAAAACCTATTCAGAGCTCACAGCATGCCATTTTAGGTCTCCACACCCTTGCCCACTACCTGAACTATCCTTCTCAGCCCCCTTCAAGGTTCAGCACTGATCTGTGAAGCCCTTCCCAACTTTTACACCCTCATCCAGAATTAACCATGCCTCCCTTAAGGGCCTCATTTTTCATTGTTTGCAATTAGCTCACAGTATCTGTAACTTTATCTTCAGTCTGGCTGTTTTATTAAACTTTGACCTTGAGGGCTGGGATCCCCTTATTTACCCCTGAATCCTCAGCAACTAGCACAAAATCTAGCCTACAGCAAACCCTCAATAAATGAATATAAACAAATGACCCACACCTATCTTTACCCAGGAGCCAGGGAAGATTTTAGTTGAGTGTGGGAATGATCTAATCACACTGGCACTTTAGAAAGAGTCCTCTTAGACAGCACCATTGTAAAGAGCATGGGCTTTGGAACCTGACTGCCTGGGCACTAATCCCAGAATCCCAGCTCTGCCTTTAATTGCTGGGTGACTTCGGGCAAGTTTCTAAACCTTCTGTGCCTGCTTCCTCATTTGGAAAACAAATAATACTGCTCCACAGGTTACTGTGAGGATCAAATGAGATCATTTTTTGTTGTTGTTGTTCAAGCACATAGGTTAGCACCTGGCACTTAATGAGTGTTCCATCAATGTTAGCCACTTTGCCAGCAACCAGGTTAATAATGGCAATGAGGTAAAAAGTCCTTAAAGCTTGGGTGGTAGCAGTGAAAACAAAGTGGAAAAACGGCTATGAATGATGAATCTAATGAAAAAGGTTCAGTCAGAAAGGCAAGCAAAATGAGTGTATTTTATTGCTTTTTTCTACTTAGTATGTCTGACATAGCTCATGATTGAATTTTATTATTAAAAGCTGCTATTATCTACGCAGCCTAGGCACAGATTTGATGCTGTGCACAGGAGTCTAGCATGACTGGTCTCTAGTCAAAAGCCCTATGATCACTGCAAGCTTCTCTATGTAGGTCTTTCCGTCTCTCAGCTGCAATTTTTTTCATTTCTCCCAGAGCACCATTTCCGTAGTCTGATTCCCACCAATTCCTTGTTCTGTCTTTTGACTGTGAGCACACCCCCAAGAGCCTTGATTGGGAAACAGGTTTGAGATTTTAGCCTACCCAACAACCCTGTACTACTTTTCTTTTTCTTCTTCCTGCTCACTTCCTTTACTTCTCAAACTTTGCTACTGCTCACATGTAGGAACTTGAAACCTAAGAATATGGGAAAGCAAAAGAACAATACAAGTGGTGCCAAGAACTTGGATGCTGCCAAGTGCTTACCCAGGCCCCACATGCAATGACCAACTATAAAGAGATTGGACTTAACTGCCCATGGGGCTTCTGCTCATTTTCTTTCTCCCACTTAACCCATTTCCTGTTTAGAAAATAAGTGCATCCCACTGCCACATTCATTTAATTGTACATAAACACACGCTTTGAGGCTGAAGCAAATCTGACTGGTTTACAATGTGAAAACAAAATATACAAATTCTTATTAAGTTATTTCTAAACAGAACTTGTCTCTAATTCAACTGTAACAAATGTATATGATGATCAGTATTTAATAATTTTTTTCATGCACAGAAATGCATTTTCTAGGATTCGACATTATCAGCGATTGAGAATTACTGCATTTTGTAAATAGAAATACCACTACTAAAAACAGAATGCTATAAATAGAATGGTGTCATTTGTTCCCAAAGACCATCACTACACTAGAGCGATGTAAAAGTAATAATAAAAGCAAGATATTTCACGTTGAACTTTGTGGGTAAGGTTAGGAGGAATCTCAGAGTACATGCTGTAGTTGCAAGCGCTGCTGGCCAGTCTTCTGGGGCAAATGGGAAATGAGTTAAAGCAGTCTCCTCCCAAACTCCTAACCAACTCAAATCCAACTCATCCTTGAACATCCGGATGTGGTCCAACTTTAAGGAAGCCTCTCCTGACCATTTTAGCCCATAGATATCCTCCCCCCCCACACACACACACATACACACACCAGGTAATGTACTTACAATCTGTACCATAAAGCATCATCAATACACATTTATACCATTAAATAAATGGTCCATGTGTATATATTTGATTTTGCAAGGGCAGGACCATGTCTCACATATATCTTTTTAAAGCTCTTACTCTCAGTGGGTTAATACCTGTTGAACAGTGACTGAAACAGTGGCGGGGGGTTTGCATGTGTATTTAGGGTATGGCAGGAGTTTGAAGTATGCTGAAATGATAAAGACTGACTGGACAGATGAGTAAAAAAGGAAGCATTTGGTCAAAATGGGAAAAAAACGTTGTCAAAGAAAGATGTTCAATTAAAACCTGTTCAACTGATTAGCTGCAAGGTTGGAAAGAAACATAGAGAAGAGAGACACCAACTGAAGAAACTTAGAAAAAGGAATTTCATATTGAGGCAGAAGACAACAGGAGAAAAACGGGGTTACAAAAGAAATTCTGCTAAAACCTAGAGATAGGCCAACTGGATGTGTGGAAGGTAAAGGGAGTTACTGGGATGACATGGGTAGAAATGTGGTTAGGTAGATGAGTGAATCGGTAGGTGGTGGTATTAAGGGGTGGGTAGATGGAGCAAAAAATAGAGGGTAATTAGGCAAATTAGTTAGCTGATTGGACGGTGAGTGGGTAGATAGGAGGCAGTTAAGTGGGTGGGTGGTTAGGTTTCTAGTTGGGAGGAAATAAGTGTGGGGCATATTACTTAAGATCCGGCCCCTCCCTCACCTTGACCCGGAAGCGGATGAGTGCTAGCCTCACGCAGTGGCTCAGGCAGGCCGGTGGCAGGAACCAGGCCCGTGGAGGAGGAGTGCCCTTGTTGCCCACGTGTCCCACGATCAGTTGAGCTGTCTGCCGCTCGGCCTGGCACCGACGACCCCACTCGGCCAGCCGGTCCTTGCCCAGGCCCCCGGGGAACATGACCACCAGCTCCAGGCCGTCGCCGCCGGGATAGGCACAAGCCTGGCAAAGCGCTGATAAGTAGCCCAGCATGGCGTTCCACTGGCCGCCACACACCCAATCCGTCTGATAGCCGCCATAAAGTCGCGGCAGCGCCGAGCCCGCGTCTACCAGCACCCGGGCCCCAGGAAGCGGAGGGGGCGGCGGCGGGTGCACACCGGGCTGCGCCGGGCCGTGGTGGCTGAAGTGGTGAGCGGGGTGATGGTGCCGAGTCGGCCCCGCGCCCCCGGAGTAGGCACCCAAGGCAGCGGGCGGGAGCGGCGGTTGCTGAGAAGCGGAGCCCCTGGCGGCGCGTGGACCCCCAGGCGCTAGGGATGCTGTAGGTGGCAGCTGGCGTTGCAGGTGCTGTTGCTGCTGGCGCGAGACAGTGCGCGCAAGTTTGAGGAGGTCCACGGGCACCACAGCCCCGGGACAGCGCTTCTCCAGGAACTCTTGAAAGCCCTGGACGCCCATGCTTCGTCGGTGGGCAGACAAGACGGCGGCTGCGCCAGCAGGCTAGGCGGCGATCTAGGCGCGAAGCTGGAGGCGGGCGCCTGCGCACTCCAAGGGGGGCGAGGGGGCGGGAAAAGGATTCCCGAGGGGAGGGGTGAGCAAGCGAGGGAGTGAGGGCGGAGTGGGGAGGAGACCACAAATTGGATTTGGGTGGAGAGGAGGGGTGAAGCCGATCGGATTTAGAAGAGCTGGGAGAATAAAAACGATGACAAACTCGTCCTTTTTTTTTTTTTCCCTCTCCGGCCGCTCTTCACCGCTTCAAAAGGGGTGAAACCTCTTCCTTCCACTTCTGGGAGCCATATTGCCTTGTCTTCTCGGTGGTACACGCTTTCTAGCTGAAGCTGAGGGAGTGGGGCGGAGCGGAATGGAGGGGCATTTTGGGAGTTGTAGTCTTTTCTACGGCCTCGATACATTCGAGGAACAAGATTACTACCCTTGTCAGCCCTTTCGCTCACAGCATCACAAGTGTTGGGGCATGAGGATATGTGTTTAGAACTTGCATTTCAATTGGTGGCATCCGCCAAATTGCTTCAGGCTATTTTCAGCCTATCCCAGGAAAATTAGTTGGGCGGGGGGGGGGGGAAACAAGTGATGCATTATGGGAAAGGAAGTGCATTGGATTAATTGAATTCAGCTAAAAGTAATGCTGAAATTCTCCAGGAGTGGTAATTTTTCTTTAAAGGGAAAAAAATTGTATGTGTAGCTTTTAATGAATGAGAAAGTACACTTTGGGAGATAAAAATTAATAACCACATATTTCTGTAGCAAACCCACTTAACTTTTAGCTACTGCATTTCTTTGAAGAAGAGTTGTTGGGAAACACATTTTTTTTTCCCAAAACAATGCAGAAAGTGAAATTGAGTATCCCCTGTCCTCAGGATCCTTTTCATCAAGGAGATAAGCACCTATACAAATTAAACTACAAATTGTATCTTTCTGGTACTCACTGAGCTACAGTGTCCTATAAGGAAGCTCTAGCAACATAACCACAAGGGCTCCAATTCCAGACATACAGAATCATAATCTTTTGAAAAAGTTATATTTTCACCATGCTCCTCAATTGATTCTGATGTAGTTCTGACTGACTTTTAGGGCCCACTCAGCAGGAAAATGACAGAAAACAGGATCTGTTCTGTAACAGTGAGTAGTAGCCACATCTGGCTTGGAACTTAATAGAAGCTGGGAAATAATCACAGCCACAGTTACAATGCAAAGATGCAGAACCCAAGAGCAGTCAAGCTGAATGAAGTCCAAGAACAGTCTAATCTGATGCAAAAGCTGAAAAAGCCTCAAGCTCCATAAAGGAGTTTGTCAAAAGAATAGTGGAGATAAGCCAGATTGGCAAATAAGAAGTATTTGTGAAGCAGTGCACCTAGGTAACTCTTGAAAACTATCAGTGAAAGGAGAGAGCAGTAGCTTGAAGGGATGAAGAATGTAAGAAATAGAAATTTTCTAGTATAGTGGACACTCACTGAATTGTCTGTTTAGCCCTCCTAGGAAGTGACCCTCCCATAGTTTACCGAGTTACGGCAAAAACTGTCATGTTTCTATAACCATGGCTGAATGAGTCAAAGGTGGACAAGTAAGCCAAGCTGGGTCAATCGGAATCTCATTCTCTAGAAATTTGGAATTGAACCAAAGAGATCATTTTTCCTCTAAATCAGCGGTTCTCAACCTGTGGATCGTGACCCCTTTGGGGGTCAAACGACCTTTTCACAGGGGTTGCCTAAGACCGTCGGATAACATATATCAGACATTTACATTACGATTCATAACAGTAACAAAATTAGTTATGAAGTAGCAACAAAAATAATTTTATGGGGATCACCACAACATGAGGAACTGTATTAAAGTGTCATGGCATTAGGAAGGTTGAGAACAACTGCTCTAAGTGTAAAACTTGGAAGCTTGGAATTCCTTGGTGGTGTAGTGGCTTAAGGCTTTGGCACTGGCACTGTCAACGCTGTGGCTTGGGTTCAATTCCCAGTCAGGGAACTACCCACATACAAAACAAACAAACAAACAAAAAATTTGGAAGCTGTCAGCAGTCAATTTTTTCACCAGAGTGACAAAAGTAGCACATGCTGGTCCACAGAAATAGAGAAAAAAAATGCAGACTTTCAGAGCACAAACAAAACCTGTGTTTTAGTCCCAGGTTCTAGATCATTCCTGAAGCATTTTTGTTCTTGGTTTCTCCAAGCAACCCTATATCCTTACTACTACTGGTTTTGGAGATTTTATACACACACACACACACACACACACACACACACATATATATATGTGTGTGTGTACACACACACACACATATATATATGTGTGTGTGTATATATATATATACACATATACATACACACATATATACACATATATATGTATATATATACATTCAGGAACTGGTAATGAGCGGTGTATGGCAAATTATAGACCTAAAATGTGAAAGTGGCAGAGATTGGAGATAATCCCATATCAGTTAATGAGAAGTTGGCATTTGATATTATTTGGCAGTGAAGCAGTTGCTTATTGCTCTTGGAACTCAAAACAGAATAGTCTTTCTGCCTATATTAAGAGATCTGCAATTGTGGAGGATCAGGTAATCATGAGTTTTGCTGACTTATACTAGACAAAAACTCATAGACACAGACAACAGTTTAGTGGTTACCAGAGGGTAAGCGGGAGGAGGGATGGTAGAAGAGGGTAAAGGGGATCAAATATATGGTGGTGGAAGGAGAACTGACTCTAGGTGGTGAACACAATGCAATAAATATATAAAGAATTTTACATTTGAAACCTTTATAATTTTACAAGCCAATGTCACCCCAATAAATTTAATGAAAATTTAAAAACTGAAGAAAAAAAGTCTCACTAACTAGAAAACTGGAATCTAGATAATTGGAATGAGGTTATCTGTATAAGCCTCCATAGTATTATTCCTTGTTCTCCAACTCCCCAAAAGTGATGATGTCTCCCTCTGTAAATACATTCAGCTGGAATGCAAGGAAGAGAGAAAGTAAGTGTAACATTCCCAGAGCAGATAAAAAAAGAGGCTTCACAACCTTGAACTCAGCCTTAATTCCTATCCAAGCTCTGAACTGAAGACCTTGAGAAGAATGTGGGGAGAATGAGCCTAGACTTCAGTTAGAGGGCTAAGAAATAGAAGCTGCAAGAAGATGAATGAGGTTATTCCCTTTAGCAGATCTGCAGATTCGAAGAGCATAACAAGATTGTTGGCACTTGTTATTAGCATTCTCAGTCCCCTGAAATGAAATATACAGGCAGTCAAATGATCTTTTGAGGAAGTTATATCACCAAAAAATCATACCTGGTGAATATGGACCATGAGCCAGAGCAGTGATTCTACCTGGACGAGCATCAGCATCACCTGTTACAAACTGTTAGAAATGTAAATACTCAGCCCTCACCCCAGACCTCCAGAATCAGAAACTCTGGGGATGGCACCAGCAATATGGTTTAAGTAGTGTCAAAGATAAAACCAGACAGTAGTTAAAGCAGTGAAAACAGATTTTATTCAGTAACCACTGCCACTATGGGAAAGCTGAGCCCCATTCCCATTTCTGCAGAGGTGACTGGGCGTTTTTAAAGGAGGGAGAGGACTAAGCAGGGCTCAGTAGAGTCAAGGAAGTAAAAAATTACAGAAGGTTGGTCAGCATAAGTATAATTGGGTAAACTGTGCCTGCTAGCTGGCAATTATTGAAGTTAAATCTATCCTCTCACAGAGACTGGGAGACAGAGGCCCTAGGCTTCCTGATGATTCTATTTCAAATGAATGGTCCGTGAACAATACATCTACATCTCAGAGATGGGAAGAATTCCCAATTTTAAGTTCTTTTTAGTAAATACTGTAAGAAAGGGAGGTTATAACCTTCTTGTCAGGTATCAGCTACTAGAGCAACCTGTGAATTCTCTACAACCCTGAGCTTTTTCAGATGGGAACTGAGTCATCCCAGGGATTCAGCCTTAAGCTCCTAGAAGCCATGCTAAAGTTTGGTTAAGTTTATCAGTGCAGGTTTTTGAATGGGGTGTTTGTGTAGAATTTTTGCAGGTCTCACTAGCCCTCCAGGTGATCCTAATGCACTCTCAAGTTTGAGAATCACTGCTCTTCCAGGTCAGGCCCTAGCCCAAGTAGACAGGTTAAGCAAGAAGGTGCATCAATAAATTGACTCTCCTAAGTTTTTCTATACCCATAATTTATTTCCTTTATTCCTGCCCAGATAGAAATGGTGCATACCTGGACCTGGTAGCTGATAATGGTGTGCCTTTCTCCTTCCCAGGGTTAATCTAATTATTTACTATAGTATGTTAGATCTATTGGTGGCAGTTAAGTTTATCAAAGGTTATAGGATAGAGAGGTGCTACATTTAGATTGTCACTAAACTAGACAAGGAAGGGACATGTCTATGCCATACTGTTGCTTCTGGATACAGTAGTTGCATGTGACTTGCAGTTGTCCATGGGTTGTGTTAGATGTGGGCATTTTTGGAATTGTAGATAAGGGGGAAATGGAACATACATTTATGAGTAGTAAAGAGGGCTGTAGGTAAACATCTATTGTTTTGTCTCTCCAGAAACCCCTCTGACCATCTTCTTTACTTTATCTTCACAGTTGCAGTAGGAGCCATCCCTTATGTGCCTTCCCAGAGAATTTTGGATTGAGCTCAAGGAGGAGGAAAAGATGAAAAATATCCTGGCTGTTTTCCAGCACCTGATTTATTTGTTCCTAAAACTAATCTGCATTTTCCCTGGGTTTTGTGAGATACTGTCATCTTTGTAATAAATTCCTCTTTTTGCTTAAGCTTGTTCAAACTGGGTTTCTATTACTTACACACAAGAGTCTTAGCATGTATGGTACAAGAGAAATTTAGGCTAGAAATAGGCCCTAGAGAGGGTAGAAATCACAGACCAAAGCCCCAAAAGCAGGAGATAGTAGATGTCTCACAATAGTGTTTAAAATTGTGTGCTTCAGAGCCCAATCTGGGTTCTAATACCAGTTCAACTCTTTATTAGCGATATAACTTTAACAAGTTACTTAACCTCTTGATCCCTTACTGTATTTGTGTAATAGGGATTCATTAATTTATTCAACAGATTTATTTGGTACTTACTCCATGCCAGGAATAAAGCTGGGCACTAGGAGAAAGCAGTTTTCAAGACAATTATGGAGCTTAGAAGGGAGATGGTGAAGATACTTACCTCAGAAGCTTGTGAAGATTAAATGATATAGTAAAGTGCTTATCATAAGTGGCACAGTAAGCACCTAATAAACATTAATTCTTATCTTGAATGGTGGAGAGAAGCATAAAGAGGTTTCATGGAGAGTTCACATTGGAATCTTCTGACATCTTCCACCTAAGTAGTAACTAGCTGTTTAGTTTCTGCAAGGGGGCCCACTTAGCTGTATTGCTCAAATCCTTGGGGCCTATTTGAGAGGTGATAAGCACTTATGGTTATAAGAATTCATTCATTATAAAGTCTGATGAGGCTGCCATATTGCTTGAGTTTTTTGAACAAGCAACTGGCTAATACCAGGGAGGTCATTTGATTAGTAAAGGAAATAATGACAGTGACTCTTAACTGTAGTTATGTTAATATGTATGATATATATGTATACATTAATATGTATAATACTAATATATCACCTGGAGAGTTTTAAAAACAATACCAATATAGGGATGAGACCCAGACACTAATTTATTTTTATTTTAAATTGTGGTCAAATACATATAACATAAAATTTACTATCTTAACCATTTTTAAATATGCAGTTCAGTAGTGTTGAGTATAATCACATTTTTATGTAACCAGGAGACTAATTTCTTTAAAATAGCTCACTGGGTGATTTTAATATGCAGTCAGCGTTGAGAATCTGAGCTGGAATAGGGGAACAGGGAAACTTTACAAATAATGGTTAAATTCCCGATTCTATTTCCTCATTTGCCACATGCATGTAAGCTAGTCCTTTCCAATTCCTTATCTGTCCCAAGGTCCTGCTCCTATTTGGACTATTATCTATGCTATACTTTTTCATTTCTATCTTAAGCTCCTGTCATAAGACCCACCTTCTTGTCCCCAACTTCTACTACTTCAGCTACTTCTAAACTGTTAGTTAGTCTTAATTTGGTTATCTCATTCTTTTATCAAGTGCTGCTCACTAATGATGGCACAATTTAAAAGAGTTGTATGTTGTCTCCCAACCTAAAAACTTTCACCTCTGAACCTTACTTTATTCCATCATCTAGCACCTTTTAGGCCAATACCTAATCTCTTCCCAACAGACCTCACATTGACTTACAGGCTGGGCTCACTTTATTCACCTGCTTTCTCTTCTCTTAAAATGGTGATATGTAAGGCCCCTTCAGTCATTCGTTACTATTATTTGAGCCAACTACTATGTGCCAGGCATAGTGCTTAGTCTTTTATATGCTTTTTCATTTTAGTCATGAAACACCATCTCTGAGGCAGTTATCCTTTTTACAGATAAGGAAATTCAAGCTGAAAAGTTAAGCAAATTTCCCAAGTTCACAAAGCTAAAGTACAAATCCAAGTCTGTTGGACTCTGAAAGGTATCTGTATTAACTAATAAGAATCAGGGCCCATTTCTAAACCAGCCTGATTTCCCAAATGCAAAATTAGTGTGAAAGTCACCAGAGATATCTTAAACAATAAGCACAATTACAAATTGGGGACAAGGGTAGCTGCCTTTATATGACTCATTTAATACAACAACCTTATTTTACAAATGACAAAATGGAGGTTAAGGAGATCTGTGAATCAAAAAGCCCATGCTTGTTCTACTGTGTATCTGTATCCTCCTTAAGACAGAATGCCTCAGAGTCACTAAATCAAGGTAATAGATTTTTAAAAACACTTTAAATATCCCTACCTAGTGGTGAATATAGGCCTCTTACTCTTTCTCCACAGCCATTTGCATAAATATATGCATGGTTCTTCTACCTAAATTATCACATTCTCAAGTGATCTGACCTCATTTCAGTTTCCTAAGTCATTATAATGTGAATGAGAGATATGGGGAGATTTCAAAATACACTTTTTTCTAAAGGTGGAGCATAATCACTATCCAAATGAAAGGAAATACTTAGTCTGTGCAAAGGGTACATTTTGAATCCTTGCTTGTACCACAAACATATACTTCTCTTGAAATTATGAAATAAGCATTGGATATAACCTCATGAAATAATTTGATGAAAACCTATTTATTGTAAATATATTTGGATTCATTTTCATGCAGTACATCTGAGAGTATGTTCTAGGGTTTTTCCCATGAGCTTTGGAGTCAGACAGACCTGGGCTTGGATCCAGGCTTCATCATTTATTAGCTTGGTAAATTCTTTAATCTTTCTGAGCCTCAATTTTTCTCTGTAAAGTGGAAATTTTAAGAGATCTAGTTTACAGGATTGTTTTGTGATTTAAAAATAATAACAGGTAAAAGCCTAGCTAATACAGTAGGTACTCAGTAAATCATTGTGACTGTGACAATTATTGGTTATTGACAAGTGTGAAAAAAAGATCCAACTCAAAATTTGTTGGTGTTATAAATCAAGAAGTAGCATACAGCATGATTAATTTGTTCAGCCAGCACAATCTGCAGGACTAAATTTTTAAAAATCTCTTAAGTTACATTTGGTAAATGAAGAACTAGTTTAAGCCAGATGACTATGACAGCATTTTTTTTTTTTTTTTTTTTTTTTTTTTTTTTTTTTTTTTTTTTTTTTTTTTTTTTTTTTTTTTTTTGCTTTTTGGTATGTGGGTAGCTCCCTGGCCAGGAATCGAACCCAGGCCGCAGCACTGACAGCGCCAGCGCCGAAGCCCCAAGCCGCTACACCACCAGGGAACTCCGACAGCATTTTTTTTAATTAAATTTATTGGGGTGACATTGGTTGTAAAATTATACAGGTCTCAAGTGTACAGTTCTATGATACATCATCTATATATTCCCTTGTGTGTTCACCACCCAGTCAGTTCTACTTCCATCACCATTTATTTGACCCCCTTTACCCTTTTTTATTACCATCCCTGCTCCTTTGCCCCCGGGAACCACCAAACTGTTATCTGTGTCTATGAGTTTTTGTTTGTCTTGTTCCTTTGTTGCTTTCAGTTTTATATCCCACACTAGTGAAATCATATGGTTCTCAACTTTACTGTCTCATGCCTGTTAGAATGGCTATTATCAACAAAACAGGTAATAACAAGTGTTGGAGAGGATATGGAAAAAAGGGAACTCTCATACACTGCTGGTGGGAATGTAAATTGGTACAGCCACTATGGAAAACAATTTGAAGTTTCCTCAAACAATTAAGAATAGAATTACCATACAACCCAGCAATCCTTCTTTTGAGTATCTATCAAATAATATGACCGCATTTTAATAAGATAACATACTTATTTTAACACAGCCTTTATTTTCTGTTTCAAAACAATATTTCCAGGAAACAAAACAAAATACTTGCAATGGTTGGGCACAAATAAAATAAAAATCACAGTTTCAAAGAACCAAAATAAAAGAACTGCTTAAAGGTAGGTCTCTTGGTTTATCCCCCCCACAAAAAAGTTAATGTCAAGAAGGATTAAAATTAAGTTTAACAATATTCTATATAACGCTACATTCCCCAGTTAAGAGTTCACATATACAACTGAATGTTAAATATAGAGAAGTGATTGAAATTCTGTATACTTCAAAGTAAATTATGCATGAAAGTTTATTAACTGCATAAACTTCCTGAGTGACTTCCATGCTGTACTAGGTCCACATGCTTAATATTCATATCAAAGAAATTACAGCTTTTAAGTGAATGAGCATGACAGACCTTGAACAACTGCACTTTCCAATCAGTCACTATTTCTGCTGAGGGTATATTTGAACCACAAACCTCAATCTGAAATCCTAAGTTATAGTGAAAAAGAAATGCAACTTGAAAAACAAAACTGGAAGAATGACAAGAACACATTTAGTTATTTTACACTGGCACATATTTTCTCAAGAGCCCAGTTTCTCTCTTCCCTTCTTGCTTGACTTGTAGCCTTAAAAAAAAAAAAAGATGAAAAGAAAACCTTCCAGAATGGGAGCTATTGGTTTGTATACTCTTCTAGTTATCTCAGTTGAAGATAACTTCAGTGTAACCTAATTACTATCTCATGTTCCTGCCTACATTGGCTATCAAGATGTGACCAATATTTGTGTTCATCATTCACATACAAAGACTATTTCCAGGGTGACCTGAAGCATTTAGCGCCATAAAACGTTCACAGTAATTTCATTTCAAAGGGTTTTTTACCAATTTAAGTGTCACTATTTTACAGCCTGGATTTCTTTTTAAAATTTCAATCCCAGAAATTAAATTTACCAAATCAATGGCCTTTCTACTCCCCCCACCCACCTTTTCTCCTTCATCTTCTAATCCAAAGGGGAAGAAAACAAGTCTGTAATAAACAATAGAATGAAAAATGAACAATCTATTCAAGAAAATGGCTTGTAAACATCTCAAATATATCATATTTTTCTGAACCAAACAGAAGACTAAATAACTGAATCCCAAACTAATGGCAAGTATACATCAGGAATGAACTTGTACGTGAAGTCTGAAATACAGTATTTACTACCATTAAATATTTTGTAGTGTTACACACAGTAAACTTATGAAACAAGCAACATGTGGTTTACAAACATTTGCTGAGTTTTTTGGGAAAAAACGGAATGCATCATTTTCATTACTCAGAAAAGACAGCAAAGAAGTAGGTTAATGTGGCCAATAATCTTTAGAGTTTGGATAAACAGTTAACCACCAACTCCAATTCAACTAAAAGCATACAGCTATTTTAAGGTAACAAAAGATCACTGCAAGTATCTAGCAGTATGCTAATATATGCTGAAAAACAGGCCACAGCTATAGGATTTGTCAAATATTTCACTGTGGTAGTTAAAGCAATTTCAACCCATAGCCCTTTAGGCACACAAGTAAGAAATGCATCTTTAATAAAAGATGCAAATTTACAGGCACTGGACTGTCTAATTTAGATCCTTTCTTATCATTTGTTTACAAACTAACTCCTACAATTAAGTCCTATATTGCCACCAGTTGGATATATTTATCTGCTCCCCATCCCCAAATCCCCAAAACTTATTTCACAGAGGCACACGGCTCTCATTGCTTAAACACAGATTGGCAGCAGAGTGATGGTCCCTCTCTCATTGCAAACTCATGGACCACTGGGACAAGGAGGCTGGCCACATTTATAACCTGAAAGAATATTGAGTGACAATCAAGGCAAAAAAAAAAAAAGCAGGTTTCACAGGCAATGTTTACTTGTATACCCCAAAACAGCACTGAAAATGAGGTAGATAAATAAAAGTAACTGGACTGGAATTAAATCTAGGGTTTTCAAATGCTACATCATCCCATCATACACTCTATACTCAATCCAAAAATTGCAGCAGAAAAGTGCATTTTAAACTTTCACAGATAATTTTGCTGTCAAACCATTAGAGTTCATGCTTGATATAAAACTGGCAAGAAGAGGGTGAAAAACAGAATGGACATTTGTTATATCACAGCAAATTACCTTAAATAGATTTAAGACTGCTACAAATACACATAGGGCTATTTTCATTAGATTTACACCAATACCAGTTTCATATTCTTGTGATGTTACACCCAACTTCACAAACATAGCAGCAGGTACTTCATGATGAAATGCTCACAATGCCACATACGGAGATACAATGCTATTCATCAGACTTGCACTTTGAGAAGTAAATATGGTGGTTGAACATACAGACTGCCCACCAAATAAACACTACAAGCAGGATAGTTTAAAACAACCTTTTACTCTTCTACAGGAAAGGAAATGAAAAGAACAGTTTTGTATGTTGCTTTGAAAATGGGTAGAAAGCCCTTGTTAGGCTGTAGGCTCTTTGTTAAATAAGAAGGGAATTTCTGAGCTTTACTTTAAGAATTAATTATTTCTGGGGAGGAAAAAGTACCTCAGCAAGGATGAAAACAGCACTATTATGGGATTTAGCAAAATTATGAAATAATGAAAAACCCCTAGATAGAAAACTAGTCAATATTTACAGTCAAAGTGACTATAATCTGAATCAAACATTTAAGTAATGGGAAAAAATAAATAAAAACCCACAGTGATGTAAATAACACTGTTTTCTTCATTTCTGCACAAAATCACTTTTTTCTGTATTTTTAAAATTACACACATTATATATACATAATGTATACATAACATATATTTTAACCCATCTACTGTGGTCAGTCAGCATGGAGACAGCAATACACTATTCACCATCTTCAAACTTTAGAAGACTACTTTTCTTTCCAGCAAAAAATCTGAAAAGATTCTAAATATTACAAGGCACTGCAAATGTCTGCAGGCAATCTAATGATGAATTATACATAAAACAGAGGTGGTGGCAAAATGTGGGACGTGCTATAGGGCATCCATTAAGAAATGTAATTGTGCATGTCATCCACGGAGTTTTTTTCATCCTGGGGTACACTGTTTAAAAGGATTGTAACTAGAGAAAAAAGGATCTTAAAACCTGCAGTATTTTCACTTTATAGGTTGTAAATGTCAATGTAAAGACACAAAGCCCAACTCTTAGAATGAAACAGAAACACGAGCAGTTTTAAAGAATTATGGATTTTAGGCACATTGTTTTTGTACACATGGAAAACACTGTAATGCAAACCTTTGCATTACACTAATGTCCTAAAATCACCATAACTTACTAACCAACACTGTAAAATAAATTTTCAGAATTTGTACATAAGATTTAGAAAGACTCATCTAAACCAGAGTGTTTTATGAAAAGAAACTCTGGCTCTAATCAACAGCAATTCTCAAAATGCTGCCCTAGATGCCTCAAATGATAGCAACAGAATCTTCATGATGGTGAGTGTGATCCTCAGGTAAGCAAAATAAAACACATTTTTCTTTGAAAAAGGGTATTGAATGTCACAAAGTAGACTGTGCAAAAAAAGTACATGCATTAAGGTTTTCTTATTACCTGGCAAGCTCATGGGGTAAAATTTTTAGAGGAATATGGAGGAAAATCTGTTAACAGAAATGTTGGATGATAATTTGAAATGTTTACCAGTAGATAGAACTCATTATTAAGTTAAATATGTACTAGAAATGACCTAGAAATCTTCAGAGTGAAAAAGTAAGTATTTTAAACATTTATATGTGGTAGTTGATAAATACCATTTAAGAATTCTATTTGGGTTTCACAGACTGAGTGTTAGGTAACTCTGTGGCCAGTCTTTTAAGATTATTGTAGTTAACCTTCTTGAAAACCCAAGTGTAAATTTTGACATTGCCTCTCCTCCTGTAAAACTGGATAAAACCCAGTAAAGTGCAACTTGACAGTGATCTCTCTCAGATTCTAAAGAGGCTGCCAAAATCATTTAAGATCTAAAATAACATGCTATAGATACTAACAAAAAATTGTAACAACTAAAAAAAATGGTAATTGAAAAAAGCTAAGGGCAACTTAAATAGTATCCTTTCAGGGTCTACTTAATATTTCACTGCAGGACAGTGTATACCCCACATCTCTTAGAACCCTGTAAAGCCAGTGTTTCATGTGTAAGTCTCAAACCTACAAAACCTACCATCAAGTAAATTTCACTTAAGAAGAATGGATCAAAAGAGGTGTTAACTTGAATCCTCTTTGTTAGGAATACAAAGATTCCCCTCAAATGAGAGTCATATCAGCTGTAATATATACCTTGCAAAAGAATGCAAGCCAAACCAATGCCTCTCAGATGCTCAAAAACCAATGCAGTGCACATGAGAAACAAGAAGAAAGCTGCTTTGAATTACTATTGAAATCCTTAAAGCAGCTACAGTATCTGCAGAATCAAGGAACTGTTACAGTTCTGTTTTTTTTCCTTTCTCTCCGCCTCACCTAAAACAAGGCTTCATTGCTACAGCTGTGACGACGGGAAGAAAATCACATTAAAAAAGGATTGTGTTCTGTATTGGGTGACAAAGTTACTCTAATTTTATATACCAAAATGTTTCCTGCACCATCACCCTGCCTTCTGTGAAAGGTAAACCTAAGATTAAACACGTAAAGAATCCCATAAGACTCCAGCTGTTGGAGGGTCTTATTTCATCCACATTTTGGGAATATCAATTTAAATAGTTTTTATACATTTTAAAGAAAAGTATCATCCACCTGTAGACAGCAGTAAAAAATGAGGGCTTTTCAGCAATGCATGGAAAGTGTCCTGGAAATGGTAATGCTCAAGCCGAGCTTATTAAAGCATTCTGAACAGTATTTTTAAAAAATCAAGTATCAAAGAGGATAGGATTTGAAGTGAAAAAACATTTATCTGTGCAAACTGCACAGTTCTACAGAATCATAAGCTATATCAAATACTACAGTGGAACAAAAATACAGTGGAAAATAAATTCAAATGAGGGAAAATATGGCAGAACTCAAGAAGAATAAAGTTTAATACATTATGGGTCCTGAAAATAAATCTGAAAAAAAATCTCCCCTTTTCTTCATCATCTACTATGATTCATTTGGGACCAGGAGGGATGGTGGATGGATTCTGCACTGATGAAGCTGGAAATGCTTGCAAATTCATCCCTGGCTGGAACAGTCCCCCAGGTTGGGTAGGAATTACTACAGACTGTTGTGGTGATCCTGAAATTCCTACCCATTGTACTGGATACCCTGTCCCTCCCACAGCATTGTACTGACAAACGTGGGGCATTCCGTATGATGATAATGGCCCAGGAAATGAAGGGAGTGAGAGTCCTTGTGGCAAGGAGGTTGGGACGGCTCCACGGATTTGGGACAGAGAAGAAATCCATGTTGGTATGTAGCCCATCGTTGATGGAGTATTCTAACAACAAAAAAATAAAATAAATAAAAGATCAGTTCATTTTGTAGATGCTTTTACCTATCTATATTCCTTCCTATTCTTTTTGGCTTCTAGTCTCATTATTACTATGAATGGCTACCATTTTTGAACACCTTTCTGTGAGCTAAACATAGTTACATAACTTATCCATTTCAATGTAGGCATTTTCAGATGAGAAAACAGAAGATCAAAATTGGTAACACCCAACACACTAAGCAAGTTAATAGTGAGGCGAGGATTTGAACACAGCTCCAGCTAATTTCAAGGCTCCTGCTAAATCTCTGTTCACAGTTTAGTGTCCACTTTCCTCATGCTAGCACTCCTCTTCTATTTTTATTTCCTTCTGCCAGTCTTAGGCATTCACTCATTCAGCACCACAGACAATAGCCCATCTTACCACACTATATAATTCTTTGGAGGCAGAGGAGCATGATTTAGTGTGGCACAGGGGAAAGAGCCTGGCATACATAAATGCTCAATAAATGTCACCTCACTACCCCATCTCTACTCACTATTGTAACTAAAGTCTTCTGTCATTTGTTATATTTTTTGGAAATTCAAACTGAAGACAATTATGTTTTGGCAGTGTTGAGAAAATATATTCCTGCCCAACTCTTATCACATTTTATTGCGATTATGCATATGTATAGAGATTACTGAAATCTATTTTGCACATGGGAATAATAAGTCTAATAGAAGTAAATAATACTCACTTAAAGGGGAGTTTGGTATCAGTGCAAAATGCTTAATTCTTGAACAGTCAAGCTAAAACTTTCAACTAAACTTTCAACTAAAGTTTCAAACTGAAGTTAGGGTGAAGGTTTTTAGCTTGACTCAAGAATGAATGACAATATATTTTGAGGTAAAAAAAGTCCATTTATTTACAGTTCAACAATCCTTTCATATCAGTGCTTCTATTCTATTATACTAAAATTAAATTTTATACTTCTGATTCAAAAGAGCACATATTATATGATTGCATTCTTATAAAGTTATTTCCATGTACCCATATGCAGCAATAGAAAGATACCTAAAATGATGTTTATCTAAATTTAATGACAATTATTTCTGGGTGGTAGGATTTGAAGGCAGTATTTTAAAATCTGTAATTTCTGCATTGATTAAATTCTATAACAAACAATAACAATATGATTTTTATTTTCAAAAAAGACTGAATTGGAAATGACTTATATTTAATCTTCTCTTGGATATTTCAAAGGCATCTCAGATTAAGTGACCAAAACAAGACATGGGACCTTTCCTCTACCAAAATACATTGCCTGCTCATGTTCCCCATGTGGGTAATTGTTATGCTGAAATGATACCCAGTTAAATCATCCAGAAACATAGCCCTGAAACCTCCTCTCTGCCATATATCTATTCCATCACTAAATATGGTCCATTTTATCTCTTAAACATTTCTTGGAATCTGTTCATGTCTATCTCAGGGGAAAGAACCTGGCATATAGCAGGTGCTCAATAAATGTCACCTCCCTACCCCTCTCTAGTCACTATTATAAATAAAGTCTGACACTATCACACCTCTACTATCTTAAATAAACTCAACTTCTCTTTTTCTGAACTACTGTGACTAATTCTTAAAATTAGTCTACCAACATCTATCCTTACCCCCAATAATCCTTTCTTCTTACTTTAAGTCAAAGTGATCCTTTCAAAAAGCAAATCTAATCATGTCAACCCTAGGGCTTCAATGGCCATTCATCTTCCTTAAAATAAAGACAAGGTTCCTCATCATCACCAACCACTTCCTACCTCCTTAGACTCACTGTGTACTAACTCTTATCTGCTCTCTTCACTTCAGTCAAACTGGCCTACTTTCAGTCCCTTCATGCTCCCTTTCCCTATATAGGGCTTTTGCATTTGCTGTCTTTTCTGCTTGGAATCATATTCTCTCCCCCTCTTATCCAGTTAACACCTATTCATCTTTGAGATATCTGCTCAATCATCACTTTCTCAGGGAAGCTTTCCTTGACTTCCCTTTACTAAGTCAAATGTCCCTTATGTATAGTATCCTATATCTCTCCTTTGTAGTCCTTATTAAGTCTGTAATTTTGTATTTATTTATTTATACAGGTCTGTTCATGTCTAACTATCCTACCAGAGTATAATTTCTTTTTTTATTTTTAAAGTGGTGAAACAAAGTGATAGTTTATTAAAGAGAAAGTACACTCCAAAGAGGTAGGAGAGCGGTCTTGAGCAAAGAAAGTGGCTCAGAAGCCTATAATTTCCATGAGAATAGGGAATATAATTGTTTTTGCTCATCAAACCCAGTGCCTGGCAGAGGTCTTGGTACATAGTAAAGGACCTGGCACCTAATTGTGACAAATTTTTTTATGTAAGGCTACAGGAACAGTAACATGCAAGAACGTCAGATAGTGAGATGGGCTCTCCACACAAAGATAGAAATCAATTGAACCTAAAAATACAAAAATATTATAGTTACAGTATTATTATATGTTGGGTACTTTATAAGTGTTTCTTCATTTAATACTCACAGCAATCCCGCAAGGCATGTAATATTACCCCATTTTAAAGACATGAAAATTGAGGCACAAATAACTTGTCTAAAGCCACACAATTTGTAAATGACTGAGCTAACCACTGGAACCTGTCTGTTTAAAAACCTTCACCACCTTCATTCATACTCCTTTGTCTACTCACTCTTCCTCCAAGCATCTTCCATTACACTGCAATAAACCACACTGCTACTCGACAACAAAAGCTTCCATTCACACAGTACTCAGAGGATGTCTTAAATTTATGCCTTGAAATATGCCTCTAAAGGCTCCCAATTTTTACAATGGTGATACTATCTGTGTATAAATCAGTGCCAGGAGTAAGATAAATATAAGTATAGAGCCTCCAAGCATATAAACTGCTTATAAATTTGGGAAATTTAGGCCCTTGAAAATTTTTATTCAACATTAATATTAAATGTATTTTCAGACTTTCTTTACTAAACTATATTTAATGACTATATATATACATACACCAAAATGACAGACACACACATATACACAGATATATTTCTTTCAATTATGAGGGTTCAGATTCTAAGTCCTAATTCACTTTTTAATAGATTTATTCATTTTGAAAAATGATACTTTAAACACAGAAAAGTACAAAGTAAAATAAGGCCTAAATGCCACCATCCAGCCTATTGTTAATGGTTTTTCCTATCTTTTGCCATATACAAGGGGGGACCCCCAAAAATACCAGAATTTATTTATAAAAAATTGTGTATTTATTTTTACATGTTTAAACTTCAGTCATCTTCAAAGTACTCTCTGATGCAATATACCTATCGAGATGCTTTCTCCACTGCTCAAAACAGTTTTTGAACTCCTCAATTTTAATGCCTTTTAGTGCTTTTGCTGTTTTTTTGTTTCACCTCTTTCACATCAGTAAAACATTTCCCTTTTAGGACTTTTTTCATTTGAGTAAACAAGAAAGTAGCTTGGAGCAAGACTGGGTGAATAGGGAAGGTGGGGCATGGGGGGCATGCTGTTTTATTTTTTGGTCATAAATTGCTGAACATAGGACAGGTGTGTTGTCACACCGCATGTTGTTTGTGTAAATCACCCATCATGAAACTGGCAAACACATTGAAAGAGTCTCCAAAAATAATTCACTGAAGCCAAACACAGTCTCTCACAACAATGCCAGCTGGTACACTAATGCAGATGGGTTCCTAGAACACTCACCTATTGGAGGATGGGGAGAAACATATACTACAAGGGACCTGCCATCCAGAAGACAATTTTGGATTTTTGATTTTGGGTTCCCCCATCATATGCATAAATTTAATATATACAATTATACATAAATACTATTCTATAAGCCTGCATTCTCTCCACTCCAGAATGCATTGTGGATATCTTTCCACATTTCATCTGCATTTATAACTAAGGCCATATGCAATTAACTAGGCATCTTGTCCATAAACTTATAATAGTCTAGCTTAAAGAGCTTTACAGTTCTTTTCCATACTTAACAAAAAAGATAACTTATTGGCTCTAAGAATACTGATATGCAACGTAAGATAGCTTTTTCTCAAAACCCAAACTCTTCTTGCACCATAGGATGGAATTAACTAACCCTAACTCAAGATGTTTTCTTTTCTTATATTTAATGGTTTTTTCCCCAAATATAATAGTCTAAAACAAGAGTCAGCAATCTAAAGCTTGAGACCCTTTTGCAAATTGAATTTTAATGGAACACAGCCACGCCCATTCATTTATGTATTGTCTATGGCTGCTTTTGCACTACAATGACAGAGTTGAGTAGTTGCAACTGCATGGCTTGAAAATATTTACTAACTGGCCTCTTCCCAGAAAAAGTTTGCAGACCCCTAATCTAAAAGATAATTAACTCAAAGACATAATGAATCTAGAGAAGGATAAATGTCTATGTGTTGTCAAGTCACACCACACTCTCATAGTGATTGTAACCATAGACCTAAGTGAATCAATTTTTATCATTTTAGTTCTTGTTAATAAAGAGGATGGGGTATAAACAACTTACTTCATATACTTTGCTCCAGTTGTCGGTCTCTTGTTTGTGTTGACTCTGTTTAAGTTGGTTTAAACTTGGCTTAATAAGAGAATTTCCTACTGTTTCCTTTGTCCAGTCATCCACCAGTTTGTGTAAGTCATCTGTGAACATCCCTTTTTTACTAGCTGGAGATTGCTGGCATGGTGCTGCATTACTCTCCACACATAGTGGCTCTATAAGAAAAAAACAGGTAAACCATGCAAAGGAATTAAAGTTGATAAATACTCTTTTTTGGACAACAATGCAGTTGACAGAACTATATATGGGGTACAGATAGAGTAACCAGACATTCTAATTTATCTGGGGCAGTTCTGGTTTAAAGCTGTTGTCCTGGAGTAATTACTAACAGTACCCCTTTTGCTCTCAAAAGTTTCCTCTTGGTTGGATGGCAAATTATATGGTCACCTAGGGTATAAATATAATAAATACTATCTCTCAAAAATTAGTATAAACCCTAATCTTTTCATGAGTTTCCTCAGATAGATACTTAAGAGAGAAAAATTTTTAAAAACCATCACAGGGGAACATTTCAGATCTAGCTCCCCAGTATATGTTGTCAGTTTTGTTCAAATAAACTCTTATGGAAATTCTTTACAAGTTTGGATGTTTCTTACATTGACAATTACTTGGCTTAGTCAGCAGGATTCCAAAGAAGCCCATGCAGGATCACCCTGTGGATTTGGACCCAATGCTAGGTACCAGTAGGGACCCATTGTGCCCCACCGGCTCCCCGCTTTGTACTGGGTGTATTGGGATGAGTCTTCTCTCCAAAGACTCCGGGCCTCCTTGCCTTAAGTAGTAGGCCATGACTTTATTTGAGCTGCTCTGAGAAAATCCTCAAGGTGGATAAGGATTGAGATAACCTAGGGAAAGGAAAGAAAACAATGGGTTGCTGCTTTTCATTTTGGCTTTTAAATTGGATTGCTTACTAAGAATCTGAACAAAATCTTTGCTGGTTAAATGAGATACTGAACTCTCTTTAGTTCCAAAAGAGAAAGGACACTTGCTTCCTCAACCAGAATAGCCAAAGGAATGATAGTAGTTGTTCGGATCCCTGAATTTGGAGTGGCACAGATGAGCACCAGGAACTGTCCAGTGCAGTAACACAGCCAATCCCAGAGAAGCCAGGAGCCCTGGAAAGAGAGAAATGGTGGTGCCCTGGAATGGGTTTACGGGGCAGACAGCAAGAAAGAGAGAGAGAGAAGAGAGAGAGAGAGAAAGAGAGAGAGAGAGAGAGAGAGAGAGAGAGACAGACAGACAGACAGACAGACAGACAGACAGGCAGACAGGCAGACAGACAGACACAGGCCAGCTCATGCCTTGGAAAGCATCATGGTTCAGGTGGCATTCGATAAGTTCTTGCTGGCCTGTGCTGTGGTATTCTTAGATGTCTAAGAATCTTTGTGGGGTTGCCTGAGGAAAACTTTCCTCTAGGGTGTAAAGTAGTCCTATAGGAATATCCACGGCATTTGGCTGTACTGGAGACATTCACATGAAAGTTGGTTTTCCCTAGAATTTTGTTTAGACTTTACAGATCTCAAAACACACAAACAAACAAACAACAAAAACAACCTGGTCACAGAATATTAAAAGTAGAAAGAACCTTAGAAGTCTAATCCAAACACTTGATTTATAATAAAGAAAGAAAACCCAGAAAAACTAAATTGCCATGCCTGAGTTCTTACAATTAGTTACCAATGTAACTGTACATGAATTTCATTTATTTAGCATGCACTCTGCTGTAATCCAAGCTAGCTTTGTTTAGTCTGATAAAACTATGACTCACTTGTATTCTTTCCCCAGATCCTCCTACCTGTACATATACTATATGTCTACTCCTTTTAATCATTAAGCCCTTAGGGAATTAGGTCTGGTTAATGTCAAACTCACTTAAGAATAAAGCTTCAGGTCTTTCAACCATAACTAAGATACAATAACCAAACCTCAGACTATAATAAGGTTTTATTCAAAGATGACATCTTGGCTTCAGTTTCAGTTCCAGAATCATGAAAGTAGAATGGCCACACAGACTGCATACACTGGAAACCAGACCAAACAATGCCATGACTGACACCAGAACCTGAAGCCATGATCAACTGCTCCCTGCCTTAGCCCTGACAAGTCAGTAGATCCCATAGACCCAAATCCCATAGCTCACCTGTGTCTCTCCGCTTAGTGCCAACTCCTCTAGAGGCCACTGGGGAGCCAGGTTTTTGAGAGCACTAGCTTACCTGTGTCTCTAGGCTTGCCAACTCATTAAATAAACCTTTACTTTCTTTGCTGCAAACTCCTGCTCAGGTCTTTTTTTGGCTTGGGTGAGTGCAGGCAGGTGGACCCTTTTAGTCTGCAGTAACCCCAGCAGAACCAGGCCTGGAACTCTGAAGCCTAGACAAGGACTCACTCTCTTCAGTATACCATACTGACTTGAAATAAGCTTCAGAAAACTAGAATCTTGTTTAATTTTTCTTACTGGTATTTCTGTTTGTTAATGATAAAAAGAATGTGTATCTAGATAGCAGAAACAAGGATGCAGATGGTTTGTGAGTTGCATGAGGTCTGGAACAGAAGATATCCAAATAGAAAAACAAAATCAATTACAGGTGTCTCCACCAGTGAAAAGTTTCCTAATATGAACATCACACTGAATCTTTAAATTATTATTTAAGCTCACTAAATCATTCTCATAGAAGAGATCCATAAAGTTCCAACTACTCTAACTGATTACAAGCCAAAACTGACAGAGTGGGTCTAAAATGAATTTTTGGAACTACAGTTGTGAAATTTAAGTACAATAACATTTCTAGGAATTTATTTAAATAAGCATGTGAAAATTTCTTATACATTTGTTATAGTACCTTTTTATTGTGAGAAAATACAGAAAATGCAAAAGATAATGCAAGAAGCCTCCATATTAATATTTACAATGTATTTTTTCTTTATCTTATTTGAAAATAGTAACAGGCCTGTGATATAGATTTAGCAAGTATCACTCCATTTTTTTAGATGGGAAGACTGAGATCCAGAAGGTAATCTGCTAGGGTTATACTGGGACTAGAATCCAGATAGCCTGACTGTTAGGTCAGTGTACTTTCCATTGTACCATGCCAACCTACCCAATGAACTGGGAAATGGATGAGAAAATTGCTTAATAAAGAGGAAAATGATCATCTCAACAACTGCTTGTACATAGTCTGTGTTCTCTATGAATCCTGTACTATTGAAAACTTAGACTTAAAGAGATTAGATATTAAATGGAAACATATTAGTAAAAATTGCTTAAGAAGAGTTTAATAAGTTAATTGAAATATATTCTATATACAACAGAGTTTTATAAAAGCAATGTTTACTAATTTTGGGCAACCATGATGTGCCAAAATGACATACCAATCTTGTAATTCTTACTTTTCTAAGACTTAAAACCCAAAGATACACAAGTCAGTCTATAATAAAAGTATCATTTTTTACTGTTATCCTTCTGTACATTCATCTAATTCTATGCCATCTCCAGTAAGGGAACAAATAGCACAACAATGTTGAGGAAGACTTTGGAGCTGAAGACTTTCTATTGTGTTCTCATCCTGGAAAAAAATGTCAGCAAGTAGGAGTAAAAAGGAGAAGATAGACAGAAACATACATATTAATGTCAGTATTTTTGCCAACCCAGCTTCTCCTAAGGAGTATTTTTGTGCTCATTCCCTTCAGTTTCAAAAAGAAAAAAAATTGCATACAGCTAAGTTTGAAAGTCATTCATTTAAAAACATTTCTGTACTCAGGGAAAACTCAATGTCAGGTTTCTTGTGTACAATGCTGGTGGAACATGTAATCATAAACACTCAATTGGCTGTCAATAATGGCCACTGCACTAGCAGCACAATAGCCAACAGTGGAGAAGTAATAATTAACAAGCTAAATTAAGTATTTAAATGAAACAGAGGCTGAGGCAAGACTGTTCCAAAATAGGGAACAGAAAGATTTACACACATATACCATCAAAATTACCAAGAACAATGTGCCATGCGAGAAGGAAAAAAAATGTTATTTGAATGTTATTCAGTGCCTAACTATGCTTTACATATGGGAGAAATACTTTATTTCATTTGAAAGTTACTCATGTCATACTATAAAAGACCACATAAAATTCATAAAACCGTCAATGTCCATTAAAGTACTCTACATAGAGTCTAGTATTGTAACACGATGTAAGGCATCAAATGAGAAATAGACCTGTTGGGGTTATCACTATATAAGGACTATAAATGTCTAAGCATTATGTTCTATTGTACATGTGAAACTAATAAATAAATTTAAAAAGTAAAGTACTCTATAAATGTGTTTTTAATAGTAACATTATTTTTAACTTCAAAAGTACTCTTTAATTCATTTCTTATTGATGAAATGAATAAAATGAGAGTGCATTTCTTGGTGCTCTTTTTTGTTCCCCCGCCAAGGTGATGCCTACATTCAGATAGTTTCAGTGATACAAGCAGTTCCATCTCTTATCTCAAACTTTGACCTTTCTTCAATCCATTCTCACAACCAACTCTCAAATGTGTTTTTCCAGTTGGGTGTCAAAGAATTATTCAATTCAATACAACTAGAATTAAACTTATGATGGTTCATAGTCTTGGCATGACGATTTGCATAAAAATAGGAATATATTTGTTAAAGATACCACATTTTCTCCAAACCACCCTGACTCAGTTCCTTTGGATCTCCCCACAAACATACATATATCAAGTTTATTACCACATCATGACAATTCTTCCTCTACAAAATCTCTTGTCTATTGTCATTTCCACAACTCTCTAAGCACTTAATCATCTCATACTTGAACTGCTATGATTGCAATGATCTAAACAGACTCAGACTCACTCTCTGGCTCTAGCCAATACATTCTTCAAATTGCCACCAGATTAATATTAAGTTAAATGCTGCTTTTAGCATTTCTCTCCTCCACTCAAAAATAAAAGTTTAATAGTTTTAATAGTTTCATAATACTAATAATAGTGAGTATTCAACTTGATTAGGTGACAAAATCCCTGGTAGTCATAGTTGTCTTTGCAGAACAGATATATTATTTTTTATCCTTAAAAACTTATCTCACTTATTAAGCTTAAATATATACTTATGTGTTATATCAGATACATCACAAACCTCAGTATACATCGCATACCAAAGACCATAGTATACATCTTATACCAAACTGTAACACAGACCATCTGTAGCAGTTGACAAAAGCATTTTTTCAAGTATGGAATTAAAACCTTCTAATATAAACCCTCCATTTCACCCAACTATTACATTCTCTTTCTCCTAAATAAATCTTTCATTTTAATATTTCATGCCTTTGTATTATGCATTTCTATCTCTTGACAATACTGTTCTCACTCCACTTCATCAATTTTAATCCTGTCCATTTATTCAGGACCAACTCAAATCCCACTTCCTGTATGAAGCAGTTTTAGACCATTATCACCCTGAATAATCTTCCACTACCTCCTCTAAAACGACTGCAGACAAAATTTCTGGTATTGAGAGGCAGTGTTGTATAATAGAAAGAGCCAAGGCTTTGTAGTCAGACGGATTTTGATTCTCTGTCTTATGAACCAAGTTCCTAAGGAAGTTGCTTAACCTCACTAACTTTATTTAGTCTCCCTGTTTATAAGAGACAGGCACTAAATCTCTACCTACCTCAAGAGTTGTTTAAACGATTGAGTTTATGTCATGCACTTATATTTCAGGATCCTCAAGACCAGTAATAGATTTATGGAGTCAATAGGTCTCACAGGTCTCAGCATACAGTTGTACTCATGGCTAAGTTTATTACAGCAAAAGGATGCATGATAGGATCGGTAAGGGAAAAAGACACAGGAATCTAGAGAAATTCATGCACAGACTTCTTTATACTCTTTCTATCATGAGGGGGCACACTTGAGCATTCTCCTTTCTCAGAAACAAGAAGTGCAGCAACATATATGCAACTCTCTGGCCAGGGAAGCCCATTAGAGACTCAGAGCCCATGGTTTTTATTGGGTACTAGAAATGTATTAATAGTTACCTTCTGCCTAGCATGTACTAAATTACTCTAAGAAGGAAAGCAGGTGTTTAGCATAGATAACATTATTTATATCAACTTATCAGTTAGGGAACAGAGTGAAACAAAGTTCATATATGTCAGGCAAGGACAAACCTTGGAAGCAGATTGTTGTAAAAATAGCAGTCTTGTGCATGCTATCTTAATTCTTTTCTGCACAGCTTAGCACAGTACTTATGTTACAAGGTAACTACACACCTACATTGTGAATACCATTACGTTGCACTACTATACATGAGTTCATAATTCTCACAAAACAAGTATAATAATTGTAGGCAGTGAAGGATGGAGTGGATCTCCCTGTATGTATGTTAAGGCATTGCTTCTTAAAATGTGTTCTGTGAAAAGTGGGTTCTCTGCTAAAACTGTTTTGGGAAATGCTATAATTACTTCTTTTTTGGAAATCCTCAATTTGTATTAGCACATTAAAGGATCTAAAAGGTTGTACAGTGAAAAAACTGGTCTTTATATGATTGACTCCAGCATTTTCCATTTGACCATGCAACACCTATTAACTCTTTGCTGACAGTTTATGAAGTGCAGCACTAAGGTCAGCAACAAATGTGTCCACCAATTTTGGCCAAATGGAAAAATATAAAATGTCAGCAAGCTTGAAAGACAGCTATTAGAGCTAGAAATATGAAATCACCTGCTCCTGTGATAGGCAATTAAGTAACAAAACCACTGGACGGTATGGATGGAGCACTCTATCTTGGCAAACTTGGCCTTGATAAATTCTTAAAAGAATGAGAAAAATGAAGGTAACTTAGTTCCCACTTAATGAGATAATATTTTATATTAAATCTGATTAGGAACCAATAAATATTTTAATAAATAAGTTAATTTAACAGAAGTAGTCATATACTCTCCTTCCTACCTGCTAAAAAATAACTTCTGGCTTTTAGCATGATAAATTGAGGAGATCATTGAATACTCTCCCTCAAAGTCATTAATAAAACTGGACAAAACTCTCAAAAATAACCTTTCAGCAATCTGGAATTTGTCCAAAGGCACACAACTAAATCAGAAGCATTTATTTATGATAACTACTTAACTTCAGGTAAGAATTAACTGCCATCTATGGTGCTTTTGTCCAAAACTGCTCATGTTACCCCTTGTCCTAGCTCTTTCTGCCCAGCCATTCAACCAAGACATGGCAGGCTAAGAAACAATGAGCTTTGCTGCTGCTGCCATAGGAAACTCACTTGATTTGGAGCTTCAGAAGCAATGACTCTATTAACTTGAGGTTAACAGAGAGATCTGAGAAGGGAGACAGTCATAGGAAACTTGATCAATTCTCCACATATCTCAAGTTGACTGGAAAATCAGCACATGCACAGCATAGACTTGAGGGTCCAAAACATACACACATCACTGGCTTATAGAATCTGAACATGCAAAGAGGAGGAGGCATGAGAGAACCCAAAGGAAAATAAAAGCTGGGTCAGATTACAATATGGCCTAAAGTTTGAATGAGTTTGCTGACCCACACACAGATCTATCATCAGAAAGTGGAAGCCTTTCTGGCTTAAGATGTTTAAGTGCAACCTCCAACCAAACCCTGGCAAGAATGTAGGCATAAAAATAAAAACTAGGATAAAAAAAAAAATGAGCAGTGGCTACACACTGCAGGGCAGATAGGCTTCATATATCTAGTCTACCCATAAAAGCTGGATTAGTAAACAGTAGCACGTGACTAGGGAATAAGACCAAAATTCAAAGTATCAAAAAAAGTTTATCAATTTTTTTTTAATCTGGTAACCCACAGCTAAACTAGATGTGAGTACCAGGGTATTCAAAGAGAGACCTCCAGAGGAAACTGTCTACTTCTCACATAACAAATGGGAAAGGGAACTTCTAAAGCTCTTATGAAGTATAGAAATATCTGTTTTCTTCTTTTCTCATACTCTTTCCCCTAATCCCCAAGCAATCCTGTGGTGGCAGAGTCCACAGCCACAATGGAAACTCAAAGAAGCTAAATTCTAAAGAAGAGGACCCCTTCTCCCTGATCAGTGGAGCTATGTATGATCCTATGAGGGTGAGGACAATCACTGTTTACTGCTCTCTCTAATCTCCCAAAGCTTGGTCCTAAACACATGCACAGTGGTAGATTACAGAGCAGATTAACATTTTAAATGTTTTCTGGCTGAGGAACAGAAAAAGGAGTCATGGGGAATCAGAAAGTACTAAAGATATTACAAGGAAAAAGGAACTGAGAAACATTATTTTTGAACTCCTGGGTTTACCACTAAGCTGCAAATATGTGAATCTGATCCTATTCAGTATAATAAAGATCCGAGAACTAAATTAAAAGACAACAACCCAAATCTGAGACTGACTACTGGGAGACCCACATGTGGGACAAATCTGAAGAATACTGCAGAGGCAATACTGAACTGACATTGGAACAGCAAATCACAGAAAATAGATTGAAAATCATAAGGTAAAAATAACTGAGTCACTTACTTCCTGTAACAAAAAGATCAACATCTACATAGGATTTTAAAAACACACCAGAGTCTCATAACAGAATATTCAAAATGTCCAGTATGACTGGACATACAAAGAACCAGGATAATTTCAATTCATATGGGAAAGGATGATCCACAAATACTAATTCAAGGATGATAAAGATACTAGAATCATCTGTCAAAGACTTTAAAGCAGCTATTATAAAAATGCTCAAATAGGTAGTCATAAAAACTACTGAAAATAATGACAAAAAGTCTCAGCAAAGAAATAAATATAGATAAGAACACAAATAAAATTTTAGAATTAAAAAATACAATAAGAAAAACCGTCCCTGGATGGACTCAGTAGCAGAATGGAGATGACAGAAGAAAATTTAATTTAACAACAGAAAGAAATAAGATTGAAAAATAAACATCAATAAAAACTAAGGAACCTATGGAACAAGAGCAAAAAGCTTAAAATTTGTGTCATCAGAATTCCAAAAGGAGAATGAGGGTGAGGAGGGCAAGATGGTGACTAGGGAGGAGGTCCCTAAAGTCTCTTCCAGAAAACACAATTGAACGGCCATCCAGGAGTCAAGAAAGAGGACCCTGAGTGACACAACAATAATTAAGAAATCCATGCACCACAAGAAAATACCAGAAGTTTGGAGGGAAGGGGGTGAGTGGGAGAGATGGGAAGGAGCAGAGACGGATCACAACAGGGCCTCATCTCTGCTGACTATCCAGGAGCAGCACAGTGCATGGGAGCGGGGAGACCAAGAGGTGACAAGAGTGAAAGCCAGCCAAAGTGGCATAATGGTGGGAGACCATGGGGGAGCTGGACCTTACAGCAGCGTGTTGGGGACAGAGCTTGGGGGCCAGCCTCTGAAGCTCTTGAGTAGTGAGAGGGCTGAGCAAGGACTCTGAACAGCCAAAGGCCAAGGTGGGGTCCCAGAGACAACACATCTTCTGGTGCCTTTGTGGCCCCACAGCACGTGCATGCATGGCTCCTCCACAGGGCCGCAGATACCCGTGATATCAGGTCCATGGCTTTGGACTTGTGGTTCCCGTGCATCTAGTGCCCACACGTGGTGTAAGCCTGCAGACTCCACCCTGAACAGCTGGTCTCTGGAGCAGGCCTGGGAAGAATGGCGAATTTGATAGCATTTGCCCCAGCCGGCAAGAGCAGCCTGGGTCCACATCCCCCAGCTTCCCTAGCATAGGGCAAGAGGTGGACCTGCCCCAGCCTTCTTTTTGTTGGCCTCTCTCCTCTCCTACAACCTCCCCAACAAGATGCAGGAAGCAGAGGGACCCCGGAGAGATGTGCACAGCCTCCAGACACAGCTGGAAACCAGAGATTGGGCCTAAACACCATCCCTCCCTGCCAAAATTTGGCCCTCCAGTCCCACCTAGTGTCTGCTCTACAGCAAGACACTACAAAAATACTAATAAGGGTTCCTGGGCTCTGCTAAACATAACCCCCTCCTGTCAAAGAGGAAGAACCCAGTAAACAGGATGAATTCCTTAAAAACTAAAACTGCTCAGAAATAACATGAAATTTACCCAGAAGATAGCCTCTTAAATATAGAATTTGCTGAACTAAGTGACAGAGAATTTAAAGTAGCCGTTCTAAAGGCTCTGAGAGAAATGAAAACATACTGGTGGAACACCATAGCTGAGATGAACGATCTAAGAAAGGAAATCAGTGGACAAAAGGAACATTAACAAAGAAATGCAAAACATTAGGAAGATTGAGATGGAAATTTGAGAGATAAATAATACAATAAAAAAAGTGAGAAACGAGATAACTGCCATAGAAAACAGGGCCAACTAGATAGAGGAAAGAATTAGTGACACTGAAGATAAGAACATGGAGACATCTCAAAAAGAGGAAGAGAGGGAATATAGAACCAAAAGGATTGAAAGTACTCTGCAAGAACTATCCGACTCCATGAGACAAAACAACATCAGGATAATAGGATTAAAAGAAGGAGCAGAGCACTCTACAGCGAGCATACTCAAACAAATAGTAGATGAAAACTTTCAAAACCTATGGAAAGAACTGGAACTCCAAACTCAAGAAGAAAACAGGTCCCCTAGACACCTGGACCCTAACAGATCTTCTCCAAGACACATGGTACTAAAGATGTCAAAAACTAAAGACAAAGAGATAATTCTCAAGGAAGCCAGGGAAAAAAGAACTATAACCTTTAGAGGAAAACCCATCAGGCTAGCATCAGACTTCTCAGCAGAAACTCTACAAGCCAGGAGGGAGTGGAATAAAATATTCAATACTTTGAAAGAAACTTCCAGCCCAGAATAAATTATCCAGCAAAATTATCCTTCAGATATGAAGGTGGAATAAAGACCTTCTCAGACACATAGAAGTTGAGGGAATTTGCCAGCACAAGGTTGGCACTTCAAGAAATACTGAGGGAGGCTCTTTGACCTGAAACAAAACATCAGGTAAAATGGAATAGAGTTGGGTCAACAAGAAAGAAACCAAAGTGAAACAGTAACAAAAAGTAATGGCCACAGGAAATCCTCACATATCATTCATCACTCTAAATACTAATGGACTGAACTCACCAATAAAAAGACAGAGAGTAGCAGACTGGATTAAAAAACATAACCCATCCATATACTGTCTCCAAGAGACACACCTCAGCCATAAGGACAAACACAGACTCAGAGTGAAGGGATACGAAACAATACTTCAAGCAAATGATAACCAGAGAAAAGCAGGAGTTGCCATACTGATATCTGATGAAATAAACTTCTGGTTAAAAAAGATAGCAAGCAACAAAGATGGACATTGCATAATGATAAAAGGCACAATGCAACAACAAGAAGATTTGACACTAATTAATATATATGTTCCCAAACAGGAAGCACAAAAATATACAAAGCAACTACAAACAGATCTGAAAGGATAAATTGACAAAAGCACAATTATTGTGGGAGACTTAAACACCCCCTTAACAGCCATGGACAGATCATCCAAACAGAAAATAAATAAGGGAATAACAGTTCTAAATGACACATTACAGCAATTGGACATAATTGACATTTACAGGACACTTTATCTATCAAAAAGAGACTACACCTTCTTTTCTAGTGCACATGGAACATTCTCAAGGATAAACCACATGCTGGGACACAAAAGTAGCCTCAGCAAATTCAAGAAGATTGAAATCATACCAAGTGAATTTTCAGACCACAAAGCTTTGAAATTCGAGATCAAATGTAAAAGGAAAGCAGAAAAAAACCTAACATATACATGGAGATTAAACAACATGTTATTAAAAAATAACTGGATAAAAGAACAAATAAGAGACCAAAGGGAGAATGAAAAAAAAGAATGTGATTTTAAAAAATTGAAAACTTATTACCTGAAAACTTCCTAAATGTGGAAAATGACATAAATCTACATATTCAAGAAGCTCAGTGAATCCAATATAGGAATAAACACAAAGAAACCCATGCCTGTATACATAATAATTGCTAAAATTAAAACAGAAAAATTGCTGAACATTAAAGAGAAGAAAAAAAATTCTGAAATCAACCAGAGAAAAATTATGCATTTCATACAGGAAAGCAATGACTCAAATATGTGTGGATTTCTCACACAAACCATTGAAGTCAGAAGGAAGTGCTATAATATTTTTGAAATGTTAAATGATAGCTGTCAACACAGAATTCTATATTTGGGAAAAACATCCTTTAGGAATGAAGGTGAAAAAAAATATTCTTAGATGAAAAAAGTTAAGAAAATTTGTCACCAGCAGTCCTGCTCTAAAAGAATAACTGAAAGATCTTCAGAGGAAAATTATATCAGCAGGAAACATGAAAGAGCAGGAGTGAAAGAATAGAAACAGAAATAATAGATACGTGGGTACTGTATTCTTTTGGGTTGTGAAACTGAAGGAAAATGAATATTATAACACTGTGTGATGGAGTTTCCATATATGTAAGTGTAATATATAAGACAATTATAGAGAAAGAAACTTATGTGGATGTAAGATTTCCACATTCCTATTGAAGTGGTAAAAGATTGATTTTTAAGTAGACTGAAAAGATAAGTATGTATATTATATTCCTTAGAACAACCATAAAAAATGCAAGGAAGTACCCAAAAAAAAACACAATAGATGAATTAAAATGGAATACTAAAATACATTGAAAAACCAAATGAAGGTAGAAAATGGTAAGAAAAATGAAGTAAAAAAACAGAACAGAAGACAGATTTTTAATATGGTAACATATCAATCACTACATTAAATGTAAATGCTTTAAAAATAATTGAAAAAGAGATTGCCAGAAAGGATGAAAAACAAAACAAAACAAAACAAAACAAAACAAAACAAAACAAAACAAAACATGACCACAAGCAGTCTGTAAGAAACTCATTTCAAATACAAGAGCTGTCTGGAAAAAAATCTAGCCATAAATGCCTCTATTTTTCATAAATCATGGCAGGATACTTTCTGGACAGCCCTCATATATTAATATAGGCAGGTTAAAACTAAAAGGATGAAAAAGATACACCATGCTAAAAGTAACCAAAAGAAATATAGAATGGGTATTTAATATCAGACAAAGTAGAAAATAAAGCAAACAAAAATAACCAAGAATAAAGAAGGTCATTACATAATGGTAACAGGTCAATGCAACAAGACAATAACAATATTAAATGTGCATGCAACTAACAAAATAGCATAAAAATACATTTACATTAGGCAAAAATTGATGGAACTGAAAGAAGAAATAGACAAATCTACACAATTCTCTGAGTAAATTGAAGCAATGGACAGCAAATGAGTAAGGATATAGAATAACTGAAAAATACCATTAAAACATCTATATCTAACTGACATATATAGAATAAGCAACAACAACAGGGCATACAAATTTATCAAATGCACATAAAACATTCATCAAAATAGACCATATTCTGGGTCATAAAATGAACCCTAACAAATTGAGCTGAATCAAAACTATTGAAAATATATTCTCTCATCATAATAAGATAGAAGTACAAATTAGTAATGAAGAGACAAGAATAACCTAAAAAAATTGGAAATTAAACAATACACTACCAAATAAACCATAGAGCAAACAGAAAGTTTCATGGGAAATAAAAAATTGATCCCAGATATGAAAAAGCTAAAGGAATTCATCACTACCAAACCAGTACTACAAGAAATGTTAAAGACACTTCTTTAAGAAAAAGAAAAAGAGATAAATTAAAATATAAGAATAACAAAATGGCAATAACTATATACCTATCAATAATTATTTCAAATGTAAATGAATTAAATGCTTCAATAAAAGACATAGGGTGACTGAATGAGTAAGAAAACAAGACCCATACATATGCCACCTACAAAAGACCCATTTAAGATTGACAGACACACAGAGTTGAAAGTAAAGGGAAGGACCATAATCAAGTGGGATATATCCCACCAACACAAGGATGGTTCAACATGTGTAAATAAATCAATGTGATACGCCACACAAACTAAAAGATAAAAACTATAGATAATATCAATTGATGCAGAAAAAGCATTTCACAAGATACAACATCTATAAATGATCAAAACACAATAAAATGGGTATAGAAAAAAAGTACCTCAACATAATAAAGGCCATATATGAAAAACCCTCAGCTAATATTAAACTGAATGGGGAAAAACTGAAGGCTAGTCTCCTAAAATCAGGAACAAGACAGGGATGCCCCCTCTCACCACTGCTATTCAATATGGTACTGGAAGTTCTAGCCAGAGCAATCAGGCAAGAGAAAGGAATAAAAGGCATCCAAAATGGGAGTGAAGATAAACTATCACTTTTTGCAGATGACATGATCTTTTATATAAAAAATTCTAAAGACTTCATCAAAAACCCATTAGAAATAATAAACAAATACACTAAAGTTGTACAATATAAAATCAATGTACAAAAATCCATTGCATTTGTATATACCAACAATGAAATTTCCAAAAAAGAAACGAGAATAACCATACCTTTTGTAATCGCAACAAAAAGAATAAAGTACACAGGAATAAACTTAACAAGAATGTGAAGGATTTATATACTGAAAAGTATAAGACACTATTAAAAGAAATTGAAGACAGAAAGAAATAAAAAAATATTCCAAGTTCATAGATTAGAAGAATTAACATAGTTAAAATGGTCATATTACCCAAAGTAAAATATAGATTTAACACAATTTCCATAAAAATTCCACAGACATTCTTTCAAGAAAAGATAAAAGAATCATCAGATTCATATGGAACCACAAAAGACCCTTTGTAGTATACATTAAAATTGGGGACTGTGATGCCTCCATCCTTTTACATAGGAATCACCAAAGCCATCCTACATGAAAAGAATAAGGCTAGAAGTATCACATGCCCTGATTTCACTCTATACTACAAAGCATCAATAACCAAAACAGCTTGGTAATGGCAGAAAAATAGACACACAGACCAATTAAATAGAACTGAAAAACCAGAAATAAACCCACAAACATATGGACACACAAATTTTGACAATGGAGTGAAAAACATATAATGGGGAAAAGAAAGCCTCTTTATTAAATGGTACTGGGAAAATTGGAAAACCACATGAAAAAGAATTAATCTGAACAGCAAACTGTCTGCATATAATAAAATTAACTCAAAATGAATTAAAGACCTGTACGTAAGACCTAAAACAATAAACTATATAGAAGCAAACTTTGGTACTAAATTTAACAGACCTTGGGCTCAAGGAGGACTTCATGAACTTGACCTCAAAGGCAAGAGAAGTAAAAGCAAAACTATGTGAACTGGACTATATCAAACCAAAAAGCTTCTGCACAGCAAAAAAAACCATCAACAAAGCAAAGAGACAGCCAACAAAATGGGAGAAAATATTTGCAAACAATACCTCTGATAACAGGCTAATATCTAAAATATACAAAGAACTTGTACAACTCAACAAGTAACAAAAACTCTTATTAAAAAATGGGCAGAGGACCTAAACAGACACTTCTCCCAGGAAGACATACAAATGGCCAACAGATATATGAAAAAAATGATCAACTTCAGTAGCTATTAGGGAAGTATAAATCAAAATCACAATGAGATACCACCTCACACCTGTTCGAATAGTTATAATCAATAAGACAATGATTAACAAGTATTAGAGAAGATGTGGAAAAAAAGGAACTCTCATACACTACTGGTGGGAATGCACACCCCTACAACCACTATGAAGGCTCCTCAAAAAACTAAGCATAGAATTACCATATGACCCTGCAATCCCATTTCTGGATATCTACCTAAAACTTTTGAAAACCTTAGTCTGCAAAGATATATGCATTCCAATATATTGCAGCACTATTCACATTGGCCAATTCATGGAAACAGCCAAAGTGTCCTTTGACAGATGACTGGCTAAAGAAGCTGTGGTACATATACACAATGGAATATTACTCAGCCATACGAAAAGATCAAATAAGGCCATTTATGACAGCATGGATGGACCTTGAGGCCATCATTCAAAGTGAAATAGCCAGAGAGAAAAAACCAAGAACCATATGATTTCACTCAATTTTGGAACACAAAGTTGAAAGCAACAAAGAAACAAAAGCTCATGGACACAATCATTAGTTTAGAGGTAAGTGGTTATCTGAGGGCATGGAGGAGGGGCGTGGGTGAGGAGAGAGGGGAAGTCAAATATATGGTGATGGAAAGAGAACTGACTCTGGGTGATGAATACATAACACAATACATAGATGATGTACTATATAATTGTACACCAGGAACTTATGTAATTTTTACTAATCAATTTCACTCAAATAAACCTAACAATTAAAAGGGGAAAAACAAGTAAAGGAAAGGAAAATGATATTTCATGCAAATAGAATTAAAAAAATACTGGGGTGTTGGATGAGACAAAATATACTTTAAAATAAAGGCTTAACTAGAGACAAAGAAGGACACTACATAATGATAAAGGGATCAATCCAAGAGGATATAGCCCTTGCAAACACTTATGCATCTACTGTAGAAGCACCGAAATTCATAAAGCAAACATTGATGGATGTAAAGAAAGAGATGGACAGTACTATAGTAATTGTAGGAGATTTTAACACTGCATTGACATCAATGGATAGATTATCCAGACAGAAAATCAACAAGGAAACAGTGACCTTAAGTGACACACTAGTCTAGCTGGATTTAATTGATATTTTTAGAGCATTTCATCTTAAAGCAGCAGACTAACTACACATTCTTTTCAAGTACAGATGGAACATTTTCCAAGGTAGACTACATGTTTGGCCACAAAACAAGTCTACATTAAATTTAATAAGATTTAAATCATATCAAGCGTCTTCTCTGACCACAATGGTATGAAACTAGAAATTAATTATAAGGAGAAAACTAGAAAACATACACATACAAAGGCTAAATAACATGCTACTACACAATGAATGGATTAACAATTGTATCAAGAAAGAAATCAGAAGTTACCTTGAGACAAATGAAAATGAAAACACATAACCCAAAATCTATGGGACAAAGCCACAGCTGTCCAAAGAGGAAAATTCAGAGCAATACAGGCCTAACTCACGAAACAAGAACAATCTCAAATAAACAATGTAACCTTACACTTAAAGGAATGAGAAAAAGAACAGCAAAGAAAGCCCAAAGTGAGTAAAAGGAAGGAAATAATAAAGAGGAGAAATAAATATAAGGGGATGGAAAGAGGGGTCACATTAGGTGGTGAACTTATTATGCATCAAGTTGACAATGCACTGTGGAATTGTATGCCTGAAACCTATGTAATCCTTGCTAACAGATGTCACCCCAATAAGTCTAACAATAAAAATGAATTTAAAAAAAAAATGGCAAGCTCTATCTCCATGGAATTGATAATTCAAAAAAAAAAAAAAACAGAATAGATTCTAAAAAACAATATAAAAGATCAATGAAACCAAAAGCTGATACTTTGAAAAGATAAAATTCATAAATGTTTAACTAGAATCAAGAAAAAACAGAGTACCCAAATAAATAACATCAGAAATGCAAGAGAAGTGACAATTGACACCAGAGAAATACAAAGTTTTGAAAGAAAATATGAAGAACTCATTCAACTCAACAACAAAACAATCCAATTTAAAAAATGGGCAGAGGACCTGAACACTTTTCCCAAGAAGACCAACAAATGGTCAACATATATATGAAAAAATTGATTAACTTCACGCTATTAGGGGAATGCAAATCAAAACCATAATGAGATACCACTTCACACCTGTTAGAATGGCTATTACCAAGAAGACAAATAATAGCAAGTGTCAGAGAGGAAGTGGAAAAAAGAGACCCTCATACTCTGCTGGTGGGTACAGCCACTACGAAAAACAGTATGGAAGTTCCTCAAAAAATTAAGAATATTATAGAATTATAATACAAACCAGAAATTTCTCTTCTGGGTATCTACCCAAAAAATCTGGTAACTTTTGTCTGTAAAGACCTATGTACCCTTATGTTCACTGCAGCATTATTCACCATGGCCAAGACATAGAAACAACCAAAGTGTCCTTTGATAGATGACTAGATAAAGAAGATGTATATAATGGAATATTACTTGACCATAAGAAAAGATGAAATACTATCACTTTTGGCAACATGGATGGATCTTGAGATTATTATGCTAAGTGAAATAAGTCAGACAGAAAAGGCCAAGAACCATAATACTTCATGTATATGTGGGATATAAAACTGAAAGCAACAAACAGACAAGACAAACCAACAAAAATCATAGACAGGCAACAGTGTAACAGTTGCCAGAGGGTAAAGGGGAGTCAAATATATGGTGATGGAAGTAGAACGGACTCAGGTATTGAAAACACAAGTAAGGTATGGATAATGTATTACAGATTTGTAGACTTGAAACCTATATAATTTTAGTAACCAATGTTACCCCCACAAATTTAATAAACATTTAAAAATAAATACATGGGGAAATATTACAGACAATTATATGCCAAGTAAATGGACAATTTGAAAGAAATAGATAAATTCCTAGAGACATACAATCTTCCATGGCTGAACCTGGAAGAAACAGAAAATCTGAACAGATCAATAACTACTACCAAAATTGAACCAGTAATAATAAAAAAAAAATGCCCAGCAAATTGGATTGCAAATTGGTGCAGCCACTGTGGAAAACAGTATGGAGGTTCCTCAAAAAGTTAAAAATGGAAATACCTATTTCCCAGCAATTCCACTCCTGACTATTTATCCAAAGAAATCCAAAACACGAATTCAAAAAAATATATGAACCCCTATATTTATTGAAGCTTTATTCAAAATAGCCTAGATATGGAAACAACCTAATTCTCCATCAACAGATGATTAAATAAAGAAATGGTGGTATATTTACACAATGAAGCATTATTCAACCATAAGAAATAATAAAATCTTTCCATTTGCAACAGCATAAATAGAACTAGAAGTTATTATGCTAAGCAAAATAAGTGAGCCTGAGAAAGACAAATACATATGATCTCACTTATCTGTGGAATGTAAAGAATGTAATAAATGAATTAAATAAATAAAAACAAATTACTCATCAATATAGAGAACAAACTGATGGTTGTTAGATGGGAGGGGGATGGAAGGATGGGTGAGAAAGGTAAAGAGATTAGGAAGTACAAATTGGTCGTCACAAGAGTAACAGAGATGTGAAATACAGTATGGGCAATATAGTCAATAATGTTGTAAGTACTATGCGTAGTGTCAGATAGGCACTAGACCTAGCAGGGGGAGTACTTCATAAATCAGTGGTCCCCAACCTTTTTGGTACCAGGAAGCAGTTTCTTGGAAGACAATTTTTCCATGGACCATGGCAGGGGTTAAGTAGTTTCAGGATGATTCAAGTGCATTACATTTATTGTACACTTTATTTCTATTATAATTACATTGTGATATATAATGAAATAATTACACAACTCACCATAATGCAAAATCAGTGAGAGCTCTGAGCCTGGGTTTTTTAATTGTTAAAGTTATTGGGGTGACATTGATTAGTAAAAATGACATAGGTTCCAGGTGTACAATTCTATAAAACATCATCTATGTGTTGTAATATGTGTTCATCATCCAGAGTCAGTTCTCTTTCCATGACCACATATTTGTGTCTCTGTCCCTTCTTCCCTACCCCCTTTCCCCTTACACTCAGGTAACTACTAAATGATTGACTGTGTCCATGAGTTTTGTTTCTTTATTGCTTTCAATTTTATGTTCCACATATGAGTGGAATCATGTGGTCCTTGGTTTTTTTCTGTCTGGCTTATTTCACTTAGCATGATGATCTCGAGTTCCATCCATATTGTCATAAATGGCCCTATTTCATCTTTCCTTATAGCTGAGTAGTATTTCATTGTGTAAATGTACCACAACATCTTCATCTAGTCATCTATCAGATGATATTTTGTTTTTTCCCATGACTTGGCCACCGTAAATAGTGCTGTGTTGAACATTAGTGTGCACATACCTTTGCAGACTGAGGATTTCAAGTTATTTGGGTAGATACCCAAGAGAGGGATTGCCAGGTCATATGGTGATTCCATTCTTAGTTTTTTTTTTTATCTTTTTATTGGTGGTGGTGGTGACATTCTTAGTTTTTCAAAGAACCTCCATACTGCTCTCCACACTGTACCAGTTTACATTCCCACCAGCAGTGTATGAGGGTTCCTTTTTCTCCACAGCCTCTCCAGCACTTGTTATCCCTTGTCTTGTTGATAATAGTGATTCTAACAGGTGTGAGATGGTATATCACTGTGGTTTTGATTTGCATTTCCCTAATAGCTAGTGAGGTTGAGCATTTTTTCATATGTCTGTTGGCCATTTGTATGTCTTCATGGGAGAAGTGTGCCCATTTTTGAATTGGATTGTTTCTTTGTTGCTCAGTTGTACAAGTTCTTTAGATATTAGCTCCTTATTAGAGGCATTGTTTGGAAATATTTTTCCCATTCGGTTGGTTGTCTGTTTGCTTTGTTGATGGTTTCTTTTGTTCTGCAGGAATTTTTTAGTTTGATATAGTCCAATTCATTTATTTTTGCTTTGACTTCACTTGCATTTGAGATCAGGCTCATGAAGTCCTTCCTGAACCCAAGGTCTACAACTTTAGTACTGATGTTTTCTTCTATGGAGTTTATTGTTTTGGGACTTATGTGGATGTCTTTAATCCATTTTGAGTTAATTTTGGTATATGGTGACAGTTCACAGTTTAAATTCATTCTTTTGCAAGTGGTTTTTCAATTTTCCAAGCACCATTTACTGAACAGGCTTTCTTTTCCCCATTGCATGTTTTTCGTTCCTTTGTCAAAATTTATATGTCCACATATTTGTGAAATTATTTCTAGGATTTTGATTCTGTTCCATTGATCTGTGTATCTGTTCTTCTGCCAATATCAAGCTGTTTTGAATTACTGATGATTTATAGTATAGATTGAAATCGGGGAATGTGATGATGCCTCTAGCCTTATTCTTTTTTGTCAGATCGCTTTGGTGATTCAGGGTCTTTTGTGGTTCCATATGAATCTCATGATTCTTTTACCTATTTTTTGAAAGAATGTCTGTGGGATTTTGATGAGAATTGCATTAAATCTGTATTTTGCTTTGGGTAATATGGCCATTTTAACTACATTAATTCTTCCAGTCCATGAACATGGAATAGCTTTCCTTTTCTTTCTGTCCTCTTCAATTTCTTTTAGTAGAGTCTTATAGTGGTCAGTGTACAAGTCCTTCCTGTTCTTTGTTAGGTTTATTCCTAGGTATTTTTCTTTATTTTGCAATTACAAAAGGTATTGCTTGTCTCATTTCTTTTTCTAAAGTTTCATTGTTCACATATAGAAATACAATTTATTTTTATACATTGATTTTGTATCCTGTGCCTTTATTGTGTTCAGTTATTGTTTCTAATAGTTTTCATGTGGAGTCTAGGATTTTCTATATAAAGGATCATGTCATCTGCAAATAGTGACAGTTCAACATCTCTCCCAATTTGGATGCCTTTTCTCCCTTTCTCTTGCCTGACTGCTCTAGGTAGAACTTCCAGTAGTACATTGAATAGCAGTGGTGAGTGGGGGCATCCCTGTCTTGTTCTTGATTTTAAGAGAATAGGCTTCACTTTTACCCCATTCAGTATGATACTAGCTGGGAGTTTGTCATATGGTCTTTATTATGTGGAGGTACATTCCCTCTATACCTATTTTATGAAGTTTTGATCATAAATGGATGTTGTATCTTGTCAAATGTTTTTTCTGCATCAATTGATAAAATCATATGCTCTTTATTTTTTTATTTTGTTTATGTGGTGTATCAGATTGAATTGTGTATTCTGAACCATCATTGTAATCGTGGGATTAATCCCACATGATTGTGGTGTGTAATATCTTTAACGCATTATTGTATTCTATTTGTTAGTATTTTTTAAAAAGATTTTTGCATCTGTGTTCATCAGTGATATTGGTCTATAGTTTCCTTTTTTGTTTGTTTTTTTGTCTTATCCTTACCAGGTTTTGGTATTAGGGTAATGTTGGCCTTGTAGAAAGAGTTGGGAAGCATTGCCTCTTCTTCAACATTCTGGAAGAGTTTGAGGAGGATAGACATAAATTCCTCTTTGAATGCTAGGTAAAACTCGTTGGTGAGGCTATCTTGTCCTGGGCTTTTGCATTTGGGAAGTATTTGTATAATTGTTTCAATTTCCTTACTGTTGACTGGTCTATTTAAATTATCCAGTTCTTCTTGGTTCAGTCTAGGTAGACTATATGTTTCTAAAAATTTGTACATTTCTTCAAGTTCATTAAATTTGGCTTCATATAGTCTTTCATAATATTTTCGTATAATCCTTTGTATTTCTGTGGTATCAGTTGTAATTTCTCCCCGTTCATATCTAATTTTGTTTATTTGTGTCTTTTCCTTTTGTCCCTTGGTGAATCTAGCTGGGGATTTGCCAATATTATTGATTTTTTTCAAAGAAGCTCTTAGTTGCAAATATTTTTTCTACTGTTTTTCTATTCTTTATTTCATTTAGTTCTGCTCTAATTTTTATTATTTCCTTCCTTCTGCTGACTTTAGGCTTTTTTTTTTTTTTTTGGCTTTTTGGCTATTTGGTATGTGGGTAGCTCCCTGGCTGGGAAAGAACTCAGGCTGCAGCGCTGACAGCGCCAGCGCCGAAGGCTTAAGCCACTACACCACGAGGGAACTCCCCGACTTTAGGCTTTTTTAAATGTTCTTTTTCTAGTTCTTTAAGTTGGGATGTTAGGTTGTTTACTTGTGGTTTTTCTTGTTTCTTGGGATAGACCTGTAATGATATAAATTTCCCTCTTATTACTGCTTTCTCCGTATCCCAATAATTTTGGTAGGTTGCATTTTCATTGTCTTTAGTTTCTATGTACTTTTTAATCCTTTTATTTATTCTTTGATCCAGTCTGTTTTTTTTTTAATGGTATGTTGTTTAATCTCCATGTGTATCTGAATTTTTCTGCCTTGTTTTTGTAATTGATCTTTAATTTCAAAGCGTTGTGGTCTGAGAATACGATTGGTATGATTTCAATTTTCTTGAATTTTTGAGGCTAGTTTTGTGTCCCAGCATATGGTCTATCCTTGAAAATGTTCCATGTGCACTAGAAAAGAAGGTATAATCTTTTGTTGTCAGATCAAGTGTCTTGTAAATGTCTATTATGTCCAATTGTTGTAATGTATCATTTAAAGCTGATATTTCCTTATTTATTTTTTCTTTGGATGATCTGTCCATGGATGTCAAGGGGCTGTTTAGGTCCTCTACTGTAATTGCGTTTTTTTCAGTTTCTCCTTTTAGATCACAATTAGGTGCTTCCTAATTGAGGACATATATATTAATGAGTGTCATGTCTTCTTGTTGTATTGTCCCGTTTATCATTATGAAATGTCCATCTTTGTCTCTTATTACTTTTTTTTTTGTTTTGTTTTGTTTTTTTTTTTGCTTTTTGGTATGTGGGTAGCTCCCTGACTGGGAATCGAACCCAGGCCACAGCGCTGACAGCGCCAATGCCGAAGCCTTAAGCCACTACACTATCAGGGAACTCCCTACTTTTTTTATCCTGAAGTCTGTTTCATTGGATATAAGAGTGGCTGGTCCTACTTTTCTCTGGATGCCATTTTTTGGAATATTGTTTTCTACCCTTTCACTTTGAATCTATGTTTGTCCTTATGGCTGAGGTGTGTCTTTTGGAGACAGCATATGGATGGGTTTTGTTTTTTTAATCCAGTCTGCTACTCTGTGCCTTTTTATTGGTGAGTTCATTCCATTTACAATTAGAGTGATGATTGATATGTGAGGATTTTCTATACCCATTTTATCTTCTGATTTTTGTGTTGATTTTTTCTTTTCTTTCTTCTCCCTGTCAGTTTTTTTTTTCTCTGTGTGTGTTTTTGTTTTTGAGTTTGATGGTGTTCTATGATTTTTCCTGCTGTTTTATCTTTTTTTTTATTGTGTGTCTTAGTTCTGAGGGTGGTTTGTTTTTTTGTTTCTTTTTTTTTTTTTTTTGAGTAACTGCCATGAGATTTATAAAAAAGAAAGATTCGCAAATGTAGTGGCTCCTTTTCTTAAGCATGCTTCTATCTCCATTTTGTTTTGGAAATTTAAACCTTTAATTCCTCTCTTTTTATGTGTTTGTTGTACCAACTTTTCCCCATTTATTTTGACTTTTTGTTTCAGGTTGAATAGCTTCCTTCAGTATTTCCTGAATGTTGACTTTGTGTTAGAGAATTCTCAGCTTCTGTATGTCTGAAAAGGTCTTTATACCTCCTTCATATATAAAGGATAACTTTGCTAGAAAAAAATATTATTGGCTAGTAATTTCTTTCTTTCAGTATTTTGAATATTTGATACCACTCTCTCTTGGCTTGTAAAATTTCTGCTGAGAAATCTGATGACAGCCTGATGGGATTTCCTTCATAGGTTGTGATCCTCTTTTCCCGTGCTTCCTTGAGGATTCTTTCATTGTCCTTGAACTTTAACATTTGTAGTATAATGTGCCTTGCAGAGGGGTTTGGTAGAATTCAGTTAGTTAGGGGTCCTGTTTTCTTCTTGATTTTGGGGTTCCATTCTTTCCAAAGGTTTGGAAAGTTCTCATCTACTATTTGTTTAAGTAAGATCTCTTTAGATTTCTGTTCTGCCTCTTCTGGGACTCCTATTCTTCTTATGTTGTTCTTTCTAATGGTGTCAGATATTTCTTGTATACTTTTTTCATTTCTTTTGACTCTCAAATATCCTTCTTCTTTATTTTGTGACAATTCCATATTCCTATCTTCTAAATCACTAATTCTTTCCTCCATCTGGTTGGCCCTGCTTCCTATGCTAGCTAATTTCATTTTCATTTCTTTTATTGCATTGTTTATCTCCAGAATTTCTCTTAGAGTTTTTTTTTTTTCATAGTTTCAATTTCTTTGTTAAAGTATTCCTTTTGTTCACAGATTTCCTTTCTGAGATCATTTAGATCCTTCTGTGTGCTCCATCAATTTTCTTTGATCTCTCTGAGTGTTTTTAGAATTAATCTTGAAGTCTGTGTCATTTAGATCACATAATTCAGTATCTTCCAGTTCCTTTTCTGGGGAATTTTCAAGATTTTTCTGTGCAGGTTTGTTCCCTAGGGTACTCATTGTTTTCTTTCCAGGCAAATATGAAGAGGTATTTCTTTTGGTTTTCAGTTTGGTGTTACTACAGTGTCTTACAATATTTTCTCTTATTTATTCAGTCTTCTCACACTGGGAGATTCCCTGGGAGGTGGGCTTCTCTGTTTTGATCCAGTTGCCTTAATCTCAGTGCACCTCTTTTTGGGGAGGATGCAGCAGGTGATAGTATTCTATGACTCTGGAATCCCAGAGAAGGCTGGAGTTGTTGTCCCTGTGTGTTGCAGTTTCCCTGAATGCCACTGCTGGTTTCAGCTGGAAGGGTTCGGGTAGGGTTTCTTGGGAGAAGAGTTAGGTGTAGGCTTGTTGACCGCACCGCATAGTGGTGGTTTTCCTTTTTGTGGCTGACTGTAGGCTCTAGGTGCCATTGAAGAGGTGAATACTGGAAGAGATTTGGGGGAAACCATCAGGCTCCACACCCACAGGTTTTGCCTGGCTGTGAGGGCAGTGCTGATTGCAACTGCTGCATAACCCAAGAACACACACTATCCTGGGCACTGGTCTCAGCTGCAACGCAATTTACTCTGCCCAGCAAGAGCAGAAAGGGCCACTGCAGATGCACACCTCTGTGTCTTTCTCCCTTCTCCCAAGCCCATGCCTCCTCTGGGATTGTGATCTTTCCTGTGATCTTTCAGTGTTTCCACGAGCCCTGTCTCTCATTCTCCAGCTTGCTCAGGGCCACCCTGTGGCTGGATCTGCAGTGCCTGAGTGTTGCAGTTTCTGAGCCCCCTTGCTGGTTTCAGCTGGAAGTGTGGGGCGGGGTTTGTTGGAAAAAGAGCAGGTGTAGCCATTTTTATGTTACCACGTAATGGCGGTCTCCCTCTCTGCGGCCAACTGCAGGCTTCAGATGGAGCTGGGGAGGTAAGCCTGGAAAGAGAGCTGGGGGAAGCCACCAGGCTCCGCGCCCACAGGTTTTGCCTGGATGTGAGGGCAGTGCTGATTGCAACTGCTGCATGGCCCAAGATCACAAACTGTCCTGGGCACTGGTTTCAGCCACAATGCAACCTCGTCTTCTGCGAGCAGAGAGGGCTGCTGGGAATGTGCACCTTTGTGTTTGTCTTTCTCCTGAGCCTGCACCTTGCCCTGGACTGTGATACTTCCTGATCAGCATTTCCATGGCCCCTGGCTTTCAGTCTCCAGCTTGCCCAGGGCCACCCTGTGGCGAGCTGGAGACTGAGAGTCAGGGGCTAGCTAGTGCTGCAACCCTTGGATCCCGGCTCTGAGGTCTTCTAGGCCTGCATCTGTACCAGTACGCATGCTCTGGCTGCAGCCCTAGTCTTCCCAGGGCTGTTAAAGTACCATGCAAGGCATTTCTGTTCAGACCCTGACTTGCCCAAGGCTGTATGTTCAGGGCCTAGGTCACCCAGGGTTACTCCCACTTCAGCTGTCCATGACTCTGCCCTTGTCAGTTCTCTATTTCCAAGCTGCCTGGCATCACACTGTGTTTCAGGCAGTGTTTCCAGGTTCCCAGCTCACTCCCTCTTCTGCAGGGCTCTGGATTGCAAATTGAGGCCCCATATTCCCTCTTCACCTCTCTCCTGCTCACCTCTCTTTCTGTGACCTTTAGGCATTTTCCTGTGATGAGTGGTTATCTCAGCTGAGGCTATGCACAGCTTAGGGATTCTCTGGTCAAATTTTTGTCCTTTATCTGTTATATTTCCTAGGAGAGGCTTCAAGAGTCTCATCTAATGCCACCATCTTGATGATGCCCCCTGAGCTTGGGTTTTGATATCAGTGTGGAAGCACTTGATTTATTATGGTCTCTGTGCAGTCAAACCCCTCTGCTAATGTTAATTTGTATTTGCAGTTGCTCTCCACCACAAGCATCACTGCCTCAGCTCTACCTCAGGTCATCAGGTATTAGATTCTCCTTAGGAGCACACAACCTAAATGCCTTGCATGTGCAGTTCACAGTTCATGTGCTGATCTGACAGGAGGTAGAACTCAGGTGGTAATGCAAGTGATGGGTAGCAGCTGTAAATACAGATGAAGCTTTGCTTGCTCACCCACTGCTCACTTCCTGCTGTGCTGTCCACTTCCTAATAGTCTATGGAGCAGTTGGGGATCTTAAATTATGTAAATATGTACCCATTGTACTGTACACCTGAAAATAATATAAAATAATGCTAAATATCAACTATTACATATATATATATATATATATATATATATATATAATCATGTCATGTAAAAGTATACCATAGCGAATATAGTCAATGGTATTGTAACAGCTATATAAGATATCAGATGAAAAATAGATATGTTGGGGTGATCACTATGTGAGGTCTGTAAATGTGTAAGCATTATGTTGTTTTGTACATCTGAACCTAATAAAAAAAGATATAAACATGAAAAAAATCTCAGCAAACAAAAGTCCTGGACCAGATGGCTTCACAGGTGAATGTCATCAAACATTCAAAGAATTAACACCTATCCTTCTCAAACTATTCCAAAAAATTAAAGAGGAGCAAAGGCTCCCAAGCTCATTTTACATGGCCAGTAATCTTACTTCTGGGTATTTTATCCAAGTGTACTGAATATTAAGTTCACCCAAAACGCTGTACATGAATATTCACAACAACTTTATTTGTAAAACACTAAACACAATACTGTGGTACATTCATAGCAAGGATTATTACTCAGCAATAAAAAGGAACAAGGTATTATAACACAAAATAACTTTAAGAATCTCAAAGACAATGTTATGAGTAAAAAAAGCCAGTTTCAAAAGGCATGTTGTTTTGTTTTTTTTTCCCATGAGATCCCATGCCTCTGGCTATGGTGGATTAGAAAGAGTGGTACGGTGTAAGTGCCTGGGATTAAGCTTTTGATTGTGGAGTCATCCATGTCAAAGACATCCAGCTCAAATAAATACATTGCCAGCTACACAACTAGATAAAGAGCCAGGCTGTCCCACCCATGTAGTTTCTTTTTTAGAAAGCCCTGGTTAACCTATTATAGATATCTGATCATTTGAATTACCTGCTTTCCATTCCTATGCTTTAATTCCCACTCTTGTGTTTTAAATTCCCTAACAAAGAGTGAACCTGCAAAACCCTAGGCATTCTACTCTTGACCTCAATAAAGGCAGAACCCCTGGTCTGCTTGCTCTCATCTCTACCTACAACCTTTCTCTGTGTGGCCCCAGGCATGCCATATATACTCAGGACCTGTGAATAACAAACCTTGTTTTTTCACGGTTCCCTGATTGTTGATGCTAAGGTGCATCTTTCAACCACAAGAGCTGGTCCACCCACAACGTTGGCTCTGGTCACGGAAAATGTCTGGGGACTCCTCACAAGTAGTATGAGCCCAGGTGAATGTCCCTAGGCGTTCATAGCTGCTAATCATCACTGCTGATGGGCTGAGAAACAAAACAGGTGGACACCTGACTGGAAAAGAGCCCAGTAATAGGCCTAGCAATGGCCTCTGATCCATTTCTTGGCATAAAAAAGATGAGCCGGATCAGTCAAATTTTCTTTCTCTGGAATCTGACAAAGGCAAGGTAAGCAGTGATTTGAAAGTGAAAGACTGCTTTGAATCATAGCATGACAAAGCCACCTGAAAGTCGAAGTTCTAGAGAACAGAAATTATATAAAAAGAGCAAGTCATTTGGGAACAAAACAGAGTAACATAAAGTATAGCAACTAATTGTAGAGCATTAGACTGAAGGTCTACATGCTTCTACTATTAAACCTCCAAAGCTACCTTCAACCCAAGTTTATTCTTCAGTTCTAGCTTCATGAGGATCATCAAAGTAGACTTCCTGTTCTTGAGTTCTACATTCATTTTCTATTGTAGCTATAACTGATTACCACAGATTAGTGGCTCAAAACCACATAAATTTATTATCTTATAGTTCTGTAGGCTAGGAGTCTGACATGTCTCACTGGGATACAATGAAGGTGTTGGTTGGCAGGGCTACATTGTCCTTCTGGGGCCCTAGAAGAGAACTGTTCCCCAGCCTTTTCCAGCTTCTAGGTGCTGTCTTCATTCCTTGGTTTGTGGCCCTCTTCCTCCATCTTCAAAGCCAGAAATGTTGCATCTCTGACACTGCTTTCCCTCCTCACATCTTTTCTCTGACCCTCTCTTTTGCCTCTGTCTTCTACTTTAAATGTCTCTTGTGATTACACTGGGCCCAAGTAGATAATCCAGGATAATCTCCCTACTTTAAAGTCAGTTGATTAGCAACCTTAATTCCATCTACGACCTCAATTCCCCTTTGCCCTATAACTGAACAGTCATAGGTTCCAGGGATTTAAAAATGGACATCTCAGTAGGGGGGAGGCATTATTCTGTCTACCACAAACTCTGTTGAGATCTCATATGACATATATACTTATGTAAGTTCACCCTCAACCCTCACTTTGACCATGCACATGTAACCAAGGAAGTCTAACCTGATTAACAACTTCTTTATTAATTAAGTAGAGACTAATCCTTTTTTCCAAAATCAAAACAGTACATTTTTCTAATATTCTCATAAATAATAAACTGAAATCTCTTAGATAGAACACGACTATATTTTTAAAATTATCTTTGTTAGCAACAAACTCCTCAACAAACTCTAAGTGTTAGACTAGCAATTCCCATTGACTGCTAACATTTCAAAAACTATTTTGGGAATTGAAATTGGGCCTTTGGGTGTTTGTTCATCTTCTCTCCAAAATCTCTCATCTGTCCTCACAATTAGGTTCATAAAAGAACATTTAACACCAAAAAAGGTAGAAAAGAATCTCAGAATAATATGCAGACCTTTAAATTATCTTAGCTTAATAAAAAATATATTAGCAATATTTTTCTGATTTTGCTGAATTTCAACCAGTTTATTTTTTAAATCACTTTTAAGATTGATTTACCTGTAGCAACTGCACCACTCTCCACGTGTGTCAAGGACTGGGGGCGGCTGCGAAGTTTGCTTTTGAAAGATCTTGGTCTACGTGGTGAAGCAGGTGGCAGAGGAATCTCTGATGATTGGATTTTGCTATCTTTAATTGCCTGAAGGCGTTCATAGAGCTCCTGCAGCTCCTTATTCTGCTGGGTTTGAAGATTTACCACCTCCTGAATGTGTCTGAGTGAAAATCATGCAGAAAGCATTTTAATGGTACTGGCACCAAACAGATGAGCCAAGAAACTCTATATCAGTATAACTGAAGTTTATTTAACAAGGAATTTAGATTAAGAATGTGGAAATACAGAATATTTTCACAATTTTAAAATGAGAAATGCCTTTTTAAGTATAACGTTAAAGTAACTAGACATAAAGAAAAAGGTCAACAGATTGACAACAAATTTCTAAAACTTCACTATAGTGAAAGACAACACAACAAAATTTAAAGTCACATAGTACTGATATTAACCTTTCATTATATACTGCAAGTATAAACAGGAAGAAAATATTTTCATTATATAGTAAAAGGTTAATATTTGGAATATATAAATAGTTCCTTAACCCATTTCCCATTTGCCCCGAGAATAATTGCCAGCAGTGCTTGTGGCTGCATTGTTCACCCTGAGAAAACTTGCGAATTACAGTCCTAACCTTATCCCCAAAGTTTGCCATAAAATATCTCACTTTTATTATTATTTTTGCATCACTCTAGTATATCGATAGACTTTGGAAAAAAATGACATCATTCTATTTATAGCATTCTGTTTTTACTAGTGGTATTTCCATTTACAAAATATAGTAATTCTTGATTGCTGAAAATGTCAAATCCTAGAAAATGTAGCATTCCTACATGTGAAAAAAATTATTAAATACTAGGATGAAGGGAATGGAAAATGCAAATTGGTAGACACATAGTGGTTACAGGGATCTGAGGTACAGTATGAGGAGTACAGGTCATGTCAAAAAGGATCTGTTGGGGATATCACTATATAAGGTCTATAAATATCTAAGCATTGTATGGTGTCAGGTGGACACTGGACTCATTATGGGGAGCACTTCACAAATTATATAGATGCCTACTCACTGTGTTGTACACCTGAAAATAATATAAATTAATGTTGAATGTCAACTATTACTTAAAAATATACAGTCAGACAATTAATTTCACAAACTCATCCTAGAAGAAGTGCTACATACTGCATTGCTGATCACCTTCAAAGTACTCCCCTTAAGAAGTGATATACTGATGCCAGCACCTAGTCCACCCTTCAAAGCAGTTTTGGAATTCTTTTTCTGGAATGGCCGTCAGAGCTGTCGTCATACAAAAATCTGACAATTAAGTTCGCGAACTTGCCATTGTGCACTTAACGTTGGCAGCACTGTACAAACAACTCGGTAAGGTCATAACCTTATGACAACTCAGTATGACACCTTACTGAGTTGTTTGTACAGTGCTGCCAACATAAGTGCATGGTGGCAAGTTTGCAAACTTAATTGTCAGATTTTGGTATGACGACAGCTCTGATGGCCATCCAGAAAAAGAGTTCCAAAACTGCTTTGAAGGGTGGGTGGACTAGGCACTGGTGTCAGTATATAGCCTCCCAAGGGGGAGTACTTTGAAGGTAACTGTAATGATATTTAGCAATGAGGTATGTAGTAGCACTTTTTCTAGGATGAGTTCGCAAAATTAGTTGTCCAACCATATATATACATATACATACATACATACATATATATATATATATATATATATATATATACATACACATATATACATACATACATACATATATATATATATATATATAGTCATGGGATGTAGAGTACAGTATAGGGAATATAGTCAATGGTATTGTAAGTTACGTACAGCATCAAATGGGAAATAGATCTGTTGGGGATAGCACTATATAAGGCTTGTAAATATCTAAGCATGGTGTTCTTTTGTACATATGAAACTAATAAAAATAATTTGACCTTAAAGGAATTATTAAATACTGATCATCATATACATTTCTGTTACATTAGAATTAGAGACATGTTCTCTTTAGAAATAAGAACAGTTTTTACATTTTATTTTCACATTGAAAATCAGTCAGATTTGCTTCAGCCTCAAAGAATATTTATATAAAATTAAATGAAGATGGCAGCAATCTACACTTTTTTCTTCTAAATGAGAAATGGGTTAAAATCAGTAAGAAAAAAGAAACAAGCTTATAGAAAAGAGGGGAAAGACTATGAAAAGGTAACTTCAAAGAAGAGGAAATACAAATAGCCGATAAATACACACAACCTCACTAGTAATTAGAAGAATAAAATTTAAACTTTTTTTCAAAATTCATGTTATTAAAATAAAACTAAAAGGATCAATACTATCCAGTTCAATGTTGTTCAGAAGCGGGAAAATAAGCACTTTCGTATATTTTTGTTTGGTGTATAAAATGGTATAGTTACATTAGATGACAATTTTAACAATATCAATTTAAAATGTACATGTCTTTTAACCCAGAAATTCCATTTTTAGGTATCAGTTCTATAAAAATACTTGCATAAATATATAAAAATATAAAACTGTTCATTTCAACATTGTTTACATAAGGAAAACATGGTATAAACCTGAAATATCCATTAAGGAGGGATTAAATAAACTTTAAATGTCTACATGCTATGCCAATGTATGAAATAAATATTATTTGTGCAAATATGAATATATATAGGTGATGATATTAAGTAAAAAATGTACAATAACATGTATATTATGATCTTTTATAAAAAGTGAACACTGTATACTTGTAAATGCATAAAAAATGACAGGCAATACATATATATGCCAAAGAGTTCACAGTAGTTGCCTCTGAAAAATTAGATTAGGGCATGAGAAATAGGAGATTGTTTTGTGGGTGTTTTACTATTGTGATATTATGATTTATAATTTAAAAATATGCATGGTCTTTGTCTCTGTTCCTGAAACACAGTTTCTAAAACCCTTGCAATTTCCTAAGTGATAAGAGCAATGGAAGAATCTTACAATATTTGGTCTTTTGTCCTCAAATAGCTTCAGTTCCTAAAATAGCTTCGGAGTGATAAAGGTGAAAGGAGTGTCTTGTTATTCATAACAAATGCCTTTGAATCACATCCAAGTTTAGGTTAATGAAGTCACTTGTGGAAAGTCCCTAAAGATGGGGGGGCTGGTTGCTAGGGGAACCAATCAAGTGATTACAAAGTGGGAATTTTCATTCCCTCTGTCTCCGACTCTGGATAGGGGAGAAGCTGGAGATTGAATTAACCACCAATGACCCATGATTTAATCAGTCATACCTAGTATGATGAAGCTTTCATAAAAATTTGTGAATTATGGGGTTTAGAGAGCTTCCAGGTTGATGAACACATGGAGGTGCTGGGAGAGTGACACTTTCAAGAGGGAATGGAAACTCTATGCCCTTTCCCCTATAACTTGCCATCTGGCTGTTCTTGAATTTTATTCCTTTATAATAAATTGATAATCTAGTAAGTAAACTGTTTTCCTGAGTTCTATAAACCACTCTAATTGAACCTGAGGAAGGGTTCATGGGAACCTCCAATTTATAACTAGCTAGTCAGAAGCACAGATAATAAATACTACCTGCATTTGCGACTGGCATCTGAGTTGGGGCAGTACTGTGATATTCAGCTTTTAACCTGTGGGATCTCATGCTATCTTTGTAGTTTTCAATCACAAAAAGTTTTCAATCATTAAAATGTCACCAGTCCTAGATTAGCTAACAATCAGACTCTTAGTTCTACAAAACCCAGGGCAACTAGATTGGCGACAAAAGAGAAACAATTCTTACTTTTCTCGTAATCTTTGAAGCTCCACCTTTAAGTCCTCATCCTCTATTTCTGACTCATCATCACTGCTCATTGGGGAAGATGGCGAATAGAAGAGTGAGCTCTGTGTTTGAGCATAGGCTTTTTCTTCATGGAGTGGTAAGCACTGATCACTCTCTGGACGAGTCTTTTCCACTGACTTCCCTCTGCCAGCAAGAGTGGCTGAAAATTCACTATCAGAGCTAGGCTGTTTCCCTACAGTAAGTATCTCTCTCTCTTTAAGCAACAGTTTAGATCCAGATTGCATGCTACTTCCTATGGCTGAAATTTCTTCCAATTCCTTTACTGGGGTCATAGAATATACATCAATCTCGCAAGCTGTGCTGAAAGATGAGAAGTTGTCACCTTGCTTAGGAATTCTTTTTTCTTCCTTAAAGGTTTCATGAAGAGCACATAACTTCTGAGGAGAAAATAAAGTTTGCGGGTTGTGCGTGGCAGGTTTCATTTCTACCAACTGAGCCTTCGTTGTTTCAGTAAAGGCTAGAGCTTCTTCACTAGAATGGCTTGTCATTTCATTGAATGGTGGTATGTGCTCTATTCCAAAAGACGTCATTTTCACTGACTGCTGCTGCTGAGGAACTGTAATCACCTGAGATACAAAAAGGCAAAAAATGGCTGGCTCTGCCTAACCAAGGAGTAAACCCACAAAGAAATTCAGAATCAGTAGATGGCACAGACAAGTGGATAGTCTGTCTGCTTGTGATGCACACATATTGACAATACCAAAACTTAAAAATCCCATCTACATGCCCCATGTTCGAAGTCTTTCAATTGGTCCCATTGGGAAAAGAGAGTTTGCTTTGTATTGCTCAAATAAAATTCCACAACTTAAAAATATTCCACAATTAAAGTTGTTGAGATTCTAAAGGACTTAAATTGGATTTATAAAAAAGATGACCCAACTACCCACTACAAAATGATGACTCATTTCTATGTTCTCTTCCGGCTACTAAAATCCCCATTTCTTTAGACTTGCCTTTACTAGATGGCTTCAAAAGGAGAGGGGATGTGTATAAGGGGAACAAATTAAATATGATAATGACCTATATTTAAAATAAGTATCATCTATAGACCAAGTTCTTCAATGCTATTACCTATTTTAATGCTCTTGTAGATAAGGATTCAATCAAAGACACAAACCTGAAACCGACCCCGCTGAAATGATCCACTCATCACTTTACATCTACTCAAAGCCCTAGTAACAGCTGTAGACTTTTCTGTCATAGGAACGGGATCAAGAGCAACTGCTGATTTCATATCTTCTGTTTCCAATGTAAGTTTTGTCAATTGTAAGCAGAAAAGAGAAAATTATTTAAGACTAAATTTGTTTACATTACCAAAAATGAAAGAAAAGCAGAAAAATCTTAACTTCTGCTAGACAATTAAAAAGTGTTAATGTAATAAGCAACATTGTAGAAGTCCCTAACTCTAAATCAGACATTTCAAGACTTATCCCGAGACTTAGTATCTGTATGAAATGAATAACTAAAATCGAATTAGTTACAAAAGGTAAAATAAAATGGCAATGACATTAATGGGACATGTCACATACATGGACTATGTGAAACAAGTGGCAATATTTGTGTATGAACCAAAAAAAATAAAAAAATAATAAAAACAAAAACAAAATAACAACCAAAAACTCAGAAGTAAATGAAAGTGATGTTACCTAGTCTATGTCCCTGACTGTAAGCACACTACCTTGACAGACTTTTGATCTCTTGAAAAAGCTGGTTGACTGCCGTAGCCTGTATGCCCAGCTTTTAAATTTGCGAGTCCAGGATTTCTTGCTAATAGGATTTTTGAGACTAGGACAAGTAAAGCTTAGGCCAAAATATCCACCTCCTGTCTGCAGATGAATGGCTCCACCACTTGACACAGCAGCAGGATAGGCCTCTGGATCCTCTGGAAGTGAAGCATCTGGAGATATCTAATGGATACAAGCACAGAAAAATCAAAATGGTAATAATTTAGGTAAGGTGAAGCAGTTGTTTATACCACTGCAGTAATCAAAAATCAGTAAGCAAAAATAGAATGCTATGTATACTTGCACTAATAGTATCATATCAGGCTGAACCTGGAGTGTTCAACTTATAGGAATTAAGCCTTCCCCTTTCTTTAAAAATATTATTTAGGTTTCTGATAAATAAAAGAGCAGAATAATAATCTTATACTCTAGAATATTATTCCATAAAGCAACTTTGAAAACTGAAAATTAAAATTGTTTTTCATATGTACCAACTTATTAAAAAGGTTACTGAAACCCTATACTCTTAAAATAATAATTTTTATGCTTGTTTTATTTTAAAGTTAAAGAAGCATGACATAAATGATAACATAGAAAAACAAGATAATTAGGCATTTAGATTTATAGAGAAGTATTACCAAATCAAGTTTCTTACTTTATGTAAGTACACAGAAATTTACAATGGACTTCAAAATTATTTCAAATCCATGTTCTAGAAACTGTTAACATCAGGCCACTGCTGGCTATAAAATCACTCTGCCCTATTCTTGTCCTCCCATCCCTTTCCTAAAAAAAGCCAGAATTAACTATTATATTCCAAATGAGTACTTTAAAAATAAATTCCCTATAGTAATTAACACAAAAAAATTAATATGTATAACCTCAAGTACTTTGGGAAACAAGAGAATGGTCATTAGTAATTTAGAAAATTTAGAAAGTATTTAAAAGCTCAAAGAGTGGGATTTAGCATATGTCTAAAGGAAGAGAGCCTAAGAGGCACTAAGTATACTGCAGAATTATTAACACTTAGGGAAGGTCAGCAATTATTGACAATAAAATTCTAAACAACCAGTTTTTATTTTCCAAAGTCCCATTTTGCAATAGCAATATTACATTCATAAAGAGAAAGAAATACTCTCAATATTATGATTTAGTAAGTATTACATTGGTTCTACTGAAATTACAAAAAAGATTTTTAATAAGTAATAACTGGATCAATACAGTAAATTAAATGTAACTTCTAGCCTCCTTTATTAATCCAAATCCATACACATGACAGGAAAAACAGATGTAGACATATGTATATACTAGATGTCAAAAAATGTATATGCATTTTAAGAGGTGTTATCTATGCACTACTTTTTGAAGTTGAATTGAATTACTATAGCAATGTGTAGTATGATATTGGCTCAAAAGATGGCGTTACTCAAATGAATGCTAGCATCACCATGAGACAGGCAGGACAGTCAAAGAAAATGGCAGAAACACTGTTGTTCGAAAAGCGCAAGACCATTTTGAAGTGGTATCTGAAATTTGAGAACATTGTTTGAATTTCCCCCATGTTGTCCTGACTTAACACCCCTTGACTTCTACCTATGGGAGACCTTAAAGGATGTGGTGTACCATAGAAAACCAGCTCTACTGGTGATACTTTGAGAAGAAATTGAAACAGTATGTGCAACAATACAAGGGCACACTTTGGTCAGTGTTGCTCAAGCAGTAGCTAGTTCACCGTAATCAGAAGTGTCTGCATGCTGATGGTAACCACTTTGAGCACCTCTTGTAATTGCAGAAGTCAACGTGACTTTTATTCATCTTTTGTGATCAGTATATATTGAGTATTACAATTTTAATACAGTTTTTTCCTTTCTTAAAATGTGTATACATTTTTGGGGCACACTCTGTATAAAGAATGAAAAAGCAGGAACATATGCAGGAAGTTTCAAAATGCTGCAAATTCAAGCAGGAGATATGGGCAGCAGGAGCGAACCCTGGCCAACTAAAAGGATGAGTGGTTGGCTAGAACTCTTAAAAAGCTCTACATGACATATCTTCTATTTGCCTCTTCAACATTACCTCATAACACCCTCCTATTACAGGACTTGTTTTGGTTCCTTGAACAGGTCTCAACCTGTGAATGTCACCATCAAATACAAGTTCTTCCCTGACCACCCTATATTAAGTAATCCCCTAGTCTATCATAGCCCTCTACTTATTTGTTTAGAGTCTATCTTCCCCCATGAAAATGTGAGGTCCACAAAAACAGAGATCTTGACTTATCCACTGTTCAGCAAATATTCACTGAGTGTAAGGGTGAACTGGTTAGGGTATCAGAGAAGGAACAGCCATGTAATTGTGACCTTTCCCTCTCCACCTCCATAGCAAGCAAAAGACAGAATAGGCACCTGTTCCCAAATGAAAGTGGTGAGAAGAAAATGTGTATAGCCAAGAGAAACATCAACAATGTAGGAAGGATACAACATCCAAGAGGAAGGGGAAGCCCTTCTACCTTTGAAAACTAGCTACTGGGCCACCCTCCAGGCAGCATTAGAGACAAGGTGCAATACCCAGTGCCAGGAAGCACTTCTCACATGTTTCTTGTAATTACTAGAGGAAGGCTACAGTAATTATGTATAGCATTTACAGAGAGACAACCAAGAAATATTATTGGGTGGAGAGATGAGCACACAACTAAGAACCACCAAACACTTAATGGGAAATTAACACAGTAAAAAAACTCTAAATTCAACAAACAGAAGAATAGCCAAGGAAACAGCATTAATAACATAGAGTAAGACTTTAATATCTTTAAGAGATGTGTGAATATACTGTATCTTTAAGAAAAATAATAAACTACAGTTACTAAAAATTAAAAATATAATCCTTGGCATAAAAAATAGCTGAATAGGACATTGGAAACAGCTTAAAAATTGAGAAATTCTCCTAGTACAAAAAGCAAAGGGACAAAGAGATAGAAAACATGAAATGAAAAGTTAATAGATAAGAAAAACAGGACATAAAGAAATAAAACTATCTCTATTCATGGATGATATGATCTTATATATGATATAGAAAATCCTAAATAATACACCCAAAGCTGTTAAAGCTAATGAACAAACTCATCAAAGTTGTAGGATATAACATCAACATTAAAAAATCAGTTGCATTCTTATATACTAGCAATGAAATATATAAAAACAAAATGAAGAAAACAATTCCATTTATAATAACAACAAAGAAAATAACAAATGGTGCAGGAACAATTAGATAGCCACATACAAAATAATGAAGCTGGACCCTTATCTCATACAAAAATTAACTCAAAATGATCCTACCATATATAGTCAATCAAGTGTGAAGCAAAATGAAGACATTTTTGGACATTAAAAAAATTAGTCACCCATGTAACAAACATATTTAAATGTATTATTCATACACGCATTTTGTGTGTGTGTTTGTGGAGGGGGAATTCTACGACACCAGAAACAATGGAAGGTAAGTTTGATTCAGATGTAGCAATGGTCACTTGAAACAAAGAAAAAATTCCATTTGACTTTGACACTTAGAAGAGGGTCCTTTGAGTAACAAAGTTTAAGTGACAGAGAATTACATTTCATATTTTATGGTTCAAATCACATTATGTGATCATTAGATAACACATATAATCATAATATAAATGCTGTTTATTGGTTTTCAATTCTTCAAATCAACCTATAGGCAAAGCACAACCAATTGTTACAGAAAAACATGTAGATGTTAAAACTTTACCAATGTTAAAAATACAATAACTGAGAGGTGTACAGAGAAGAAAAGTGGAGGAAATGGAAAATATAATAATTTCCTCACCCTTCATAGCAGTGAGTCAATAGGTATTTTCTAAAATTACTAAACCAAAAATAGATGAATAAATATATATTTATGTTATTAATGGCAATGACCATGAGAATTAAGACCAGAAGCTTAACAGTATCTGGGGAGTGCAGTGGGGTATGAGAGGGTGTTAACACAACAATTACTTTTATCCTTTTCTTCTATCCTTTTGAATTTCTTTTGTGTTTATGCATTAATTAAATAATTTAAAGTTACTTGTTTACTAAAAAATAAATATTTAAATTATATCTATTCAATGGAATATTATGTCATTTAAAAAAGTTAAGTGAAGTGGAACTATGTGTACTGACATGGATAGATGTCTGTAAATAGTGAAAAAAATGCAGACCAGTACATGTATGTAAAGAAGTATATGTAAATAAATATATAATATATATCTGTGTCCTTGTAAATATATAATATAGATAAATAAATATGTCTATATAAATATGTACATGTTAATTAAATCTATGTTCAGAAAGATTTATTAACAGCTATGTGTATAGGTTTGCAATTGGGGTGGATTTTACCTTATATATGAGGGCTGTCCAGAAAGTATCCAGCCATGTGATATGAAAAACAGAGGCGCTATGGCTGGATTTTTCTCTGAATAGCCCTTATATATAAAAATACTACTTATGTAATAATAATGACAATAAAGAGACACAGTGGTAAAGATTTAGAATATTTATAATATATTATAAAATGAAAAAAACAGGCTGTAGACCAATATGTATACAGCAATCTTATTTTTGTAATTAAAGAGTTGCAGGTATATAAATAGACTTGTGTAAGCTTAAGTCAAGAAGGGTAAGTACAAAAAGTAGATAAATACCAGATAATGGTTGCCTCTGTGACTTGAAGAAATAGAAAAGGGAAGTTAATTCCTATATTACATAACCTTAAAAAAACAAGTCCTGAGATTAGGATGATTTTTACTTTCTTTTAAAATTTTTTTTCAAATAAGTTAAAACCCTAAAAACCAAGATTAAATTAAAACCATAAAAAATTTAAAAGGAAACTGATACTAAGCATTTTTAAGTGGAAATCTAAAAGTTGTTCCTATCAACTAAAATTATCTATAAATCAGATCTGTCCTCATCATTAATAGAAAAATAGACACAACATGTTCCTAGCAAATTCACCAGAGGGCTCTCTCACCAAAGACAGTTCTGCTGTCTCTATTGAGTTCTGGGCACCTGTAGCCCAAGTCATGGCCCTCTTAAACACATGACCTCAGAATCTTGTGATAAAGACAATTTCATTCCAAAGAACAGAACTTAAAAAAGAAGGCATTTATTTAAAGGCACAGGATAAGGAATTGGTTAGAAAGAATTATACTTACATGTAAACATAATTCGCTGGGTATAGAAGTTATCACATTCAGGTCCCTTTTGAACACTGATATGTTAGCAGGCTGACTTGCAGTCACACTGGGCAAAATCTTAGAGCCTGTTTGCTGAAAATTAGGGGACTGTGCAGGACTATCTTGAATTCCACAGTGACTGATGGCTATGACTTCTGGCAATGGACATGAGAGTGTATCTTCAGCAGAGGAAGAAAATGGAGAGTCTATGCTTTGGGTATCCTTCTGGCTCTCAGGATAGACGCTAGATATGCTATGCTCCTGATACAGCAAGTTTCTTAATTTTTCATCCAGAGTTTTAATTCGGTTATCTGCAAACTCCAGTTTTGGAGGTCTTTCCCCATCTGATTCCAGGACAGTAGTAGGTAGTAGGGTAGTCAGTTCAAAGCCAGAGGTTTGAGTAGTAATGACCATCTTAGGAGAACTTGCTTCAGTGTTCACCATGATTTCTCCTTCTTGGGAAATAAATTTTGCATTCATAGTTGGCTGCTGCACTGATAAGGATTGAGGCTTTTTATCAGATGTAAATGCCAGAGTTGTAAGAGAGTTACCAGTAATCTGAGTTGACTCCCTAGGAGAAGCCGTAAGTACATCAGCCTGACTGGCAGCTTGGTGACATGGATACACAGGTAATAATGTGCCTGCTTGGCTGGTGAGTCCCTCACATTCAACTAGAACTGCATGAACTGAAGTAGCAGTACAATTGGAACTACTAGCAACTGGTGCCATTATATGCCTGTCATCTTCCACTTGATAAAGCATAGTTGGCTTAGTTTCTACACTGGTACATTCAGAAATCTTACCATCAACTACCTCCTTGTATTCTGATTTGGAGATGAAAAGTGCACGCTGGCATGGATTATTTTCTAGAGTGAGCAGTGTGTCCTGTGATATTTCCTTATTATTTGTATTTCTTGGACCTGGAACAACAATAAAGAATGGCTAAGCATGTATTGGTTAAGTATAAAGCATGGACTAGTACCCAAACTCAAAGGGGACCAGGAGGAGCAAGGAGCAAACAAGAACCTGTATGAAAGTACTTCTGCAAATGAGACTCAAAATATATAAAATCCAACCTTTCAAGGAAAAACCCCTTTTTTTCATAAATATTAAATAAAAATGGCTTAAGTTACACCCTAGTATTAACATCTTCAAAAATACTTATGAAAATTCTAAGAACAAAATACCCATGAAAACAAATTAAAGATATGGTCCATATTTTGCACCCTGTTCTTCAAGTCTAGGTAAAGTAGACAGAGAATGAATACTTACTAGAAAGTGGATGTAGCCCAGGAATTGTAGACATGGACTGCTGAAGAGAAGGAGATTGAGCCTCACGGTTTTTTATTGTTTGGTTGATACAGAATCGCCACCGACCAACTGGGGATGACTGAGGAACAGATTCATCTGTAGAAAAAAATCAGCAAAATTTAATGTTAATCAATTGTCAATATGTTTACTTTACTAAGAAAACCAAGTTAAAACACCAATTTGTCTTGTATCTCCATTCCAATAGCAATAGGATATGTGTAATTTATAAGATCAGACCTCCTGATCCTGAAAAATACTCTAAAGAAATAAACATAAGATGTCTTAGAGGATTTTAGATTCTATTGAACCAAACACTGTATCAGTAGCAGTTAGAAGCAGGGTACTTTGTGGGGTGGAAATGGAAAGCACTTTTACTATTAAAACCTACATTTCCTGTTGTATCCTGATTATGGTGGTGTTTACACAAATCTACATGAGTATTAAAACTTATACAATTGTATAGCAAAAGACAAAGTCAATTTTACTTTATGGCAACTTAAAAAATAAAGTAAAATAAGCCCCTACATCTTTACTCCTACTTTGTAAACTTATTCAAATAAATAATTCTCTTTTAAACTTTACTTAGAAATCTGCTCAGACTCCTGCTGGTGAGAAAAAGAAGATAGAGGAAGACCTTGGTACTCTAACAGAAACTAAATTTCAGGGTAATAATATCTGGTTCCATGACTCCCACACCACCTGTTGCTTCTTCATGTCGTTATAATTCCTTCAGTGGTCCTCATTTGTCTATGGCTCTTCTCCCACTCCCAGATACTCTAAATATACCCATGATCAGAGCTGAGAAGAATGGAGAGATAAAGTCGTCAGAAAAGAAAACAGTGGATCCCATCTTTAGTCCCTGGATGTTTATCTGGTATCCGATTTACAAAAACTTAGTGATCAGAGCAAGCAGAAGCATATCACAGGTGGAATGAAATCAAGATATAAATGACTATTAAAACATGAGGCAAACTTAGAACATAAAGATTTTAGTTAAGAAAGTTTCTGTCCATCTCATATCAGGAGGTGAAAAATTTGCCACTTAAGTTCAAACAGTAAAGCCATTAAAGGTCATCAGTACTGTGACTGCTTTTCTGGTAATATACTATGCGACAATTCAGAAATAAATTAATCAGATAAAGAACCAACACTTGGAGGAAAACTGAAGAATGATTTTACTTCTTATACTTCTTTCTTCTGGGCTATAAAGCCTTTTCAATGTATGAGAAAACCTACATTAACAATTTATCAATTTCCTTTATTGGCTAACATCTTTCCCAATGAAGATGTGTAAATTAAAGTTTCCAAATATCTTGCTTCAAAAGTCAAATGGTAAATTTTATTAAATATACTTACTGCTGGTTTGGGTGGATGCAGAATTTATCTGTACTTGTTCAGATGATCCTGTCTGAATTAAAAATGAATAGATAAATAAGGAAGTTCCTGATATATATATCAGAGAGAGCTATTTGCTAAACAATTGCTCTTACTTGGCTACTGTTGGATTCCACGGTAATAGAGTCAACTCCAGTGGCTCTTTCTGAAGCACAGTGGACATGAAGGATTTCCTGGGCATGACCTACGATAGCCCTCAATTCTTCTACAAATTTTTCTTTCTCACTTTCCAGCACAAAGTTATCTTCAACCTGTCCAAAGTAAAAGTAAGTCTGTTCAGAAAAAACAAAGAACTGCATGATTTCATTCATATGCGGAATATAAAACTGAAAGCAAAGAAAAAAAGAAATGAACAAATAACCCATGGACACAATCAATAGTTTAATGTTTATTTGGGGACGAGTGGGTTAGGGAGGGGAGAAAGGGGAGGGGGTGGGAGAGGAGTGGGGGAAGCTAAATAGAAGGTGATGGAAAGAGAAGTCACATTAGGTGGTGAACTTATTATACATCAAGTTGACAATGCACTGTAGAATTGTATGCCTGAAACCTACGTAATCCTTGCTAACAGATGTCACCCCAATAAGTTCTAACAATAAAAATGAATTAAAAAAAATAAAAAAATAAAAAAATAAAAAAAATAAAAAGCTAAAGTGAAAAAAAAAGTAAGTCTGTTTACAAGAATGAATTTAGTTCCTTCAAAATTATAATACTGCATCAATGGTGACTACCATAAATAAAACTAAATTAAAATTAAGTATTTAGAGCCAAATGCCACAGCAAAATTAACAAAGATCAGCAATAAAATGCCACTAATACATCAAATTATTCTTTCTATTTTGAGGCCACTGACATTTGTCAGATTGGTACTACATACCAGAGAAGAAACCAGGATTTTAAAAACTATCTGACATTCTATAAATTGATGGTCATTTGAAGAACATAAGAGTAACTGAGGAAATGTTTATGTTTAAAACTAGATGTCCAAACCCAAAAGCTATTAAGTAACAAAATTAAGAATCTCTAAAGAGATAAAGAATGGCCAGGAACAGTACAAAAAATACTATGTTAAACAAGATATATAAGATGTTATATCAGCAGCTAACAAATTGGAATTACTTGGGGAACTTTACAAACTATTGATGCTTAGGTCTCATCTCCAAAGATTCTAATTTAATTAGGGATCATGGGAATTGTTTTTGAAAAGTTCTTGAGGTGATTTTAATACACAATCAGGGATAAAAACCACTGACACAGAGCATCTCCTAATGTAAACCCCCTCATATTTTGCAGATAAATATACTAAAACCACAGGAGGTGCAGTAACTTCTTCTTGATCATAACAATTTAGCTCTGTGCAAATTTTAAAAACTAACAGTACCTTAAAAAAAGATGGCTCTGAATAAATTTGGGGGGGCAAGAGTTGGGAAAAAAGATACAGAAAACATTAAAGGGAAAATTATTTGGTCTTACTGTACATACCATATAGTCTACAATATCCTCTGGTGCATCACCATCAACATCAAATTTGAAGGTGACCATTTTATTATTGTGTGTCTCCAATTGACATTCCACCATGTTGTCTCCAGAGGTTGACACCTGGAAACAATAATTTCATCACAAGTTTAAAAGTTAATCATTATCTTCTCTCTGCAAATGGTACAGGGAACAATTAGATGAGGTCTCATACAATACATGGAAAAAATGGTTTAAATTGTGCAGAATCTTAAAAGATTATTTTTCCCTTGGTGAAATACTACCTAAACAACCATTCTATGACAAATCTAAGGCTCAAATTACTCGGCAAAACATAAGTTACAAATATGATCCTGTGGGGACGAAAAGGAAATACAACTTTTATAAAAAGACAAAAAATGTTATGAGTCACTATAGCTATCTGCAGTGCAAAGATCTAAATTTTATCATTCATTTCCAAAATTTTTTTAATCCCATAAATTGACTCTTTAATCAAAAGAAAATGCATGGCTAATGGAAATGTAAATTGGCCCAACCTTTCTAAACAGCATTTAGCAACATGTAATTTTCATACTCTTTGACCCACTAATTCTACTTCTAGGAATCTAACACAAGGAAATAATCAGAGATATGTAGAAAGATTTGTTCTCAAGGGTATTTGCTACAGAGATAAGGATAGACAGATACAAAGAGAGAGAAAGAGTTAGAAAAAAGAGAGACTGACAGAAACAACCTAAATGAAGAACAGTGAAAGAATGATTAAATTATTATATTTCTATACAAGGGCAGTCATTTTAAATACTTTATTGAAAAATTACATGACAAAGTGAAGTGTACATAAGTTTTGAAAAGGTGGGATATAAAATTATATATAAGGTTTAGCATTCATCTGAAACCTACTATATTGGTTAGAGATATGGGTTTTAAAGTCTGATCTGGATATGGATCTGACTATGGCTTCCTAGTTGAGTGTCCTTAGGCAAATTTTTTTACCTCTCTAATCTTTATTTGTAAAGATAAGTATTTTATCACCTAGCATACAGGGTTAAGATGAGTATACTAACACCTATTTCATACAGGGTCAAGGATTAAATGATAAAAGCTAATGTATAACATTTGGGGTGTCTACCACAAAACAATTCAATAATTTTTCACTACTATTACTAGTACTATTACAATCTCTTTTTTTACATTTTTTATTGTTAATTTTATTGGGGTGATATTGGTTGGTAAAATTACATAGGTTCCAGGTACAATCTTAATATAAAATATTAATACTACACGTATATACAGAAAAAAAAGTGATGAAACAAAAACATGAACAGGAACTATGTTTGAGAGTACAAGTGATTTTTATTTTCTTCCTTATAGTTTTCCCAGATTGCCCAAGTTTAACAATTAGTACGTAATACTATTAGAATTTTTTTTTAACAGAGGAAAAGTTAATTTAGACAGTTGCACAATACTCCACCTTCACAGTAACATCGCCCCTCCCTGACCCACCAGACCTCTATACTCATTCTTAAGCAAACCATAGTTACACACTGACCTGAAGGACAGTAAGCTGGAATTTAGTCCCTTTCTCTGGTCGAGGACAGGAAACTCTTCTCTGTTTGATCCGATCTTGTTTGCCATTTCCACTTGGATTATCGGGGGTATTGGTATTTTCCATCACAGCTGCCACATCATGATGTAGACTAGTAATTAAAAAACACAAAAGCAACTTCTATTCAATTTCTCAGAGCAGACATTATTCTGTGATTCTCAAAGCCCAATATTTAACCCAAATTAGAGTTAACATCTGAAATTCTTTCATGGCTAAAATCATCCCATCTTGATGATAAAATTCAAAGAAAATCCCCCAATTCTAAAGTCATAAATAATGAATTTGAGAAAAATAAGTAGTACAATATCTTTTAAAAAGTTACGACTGCGCAACTCTGTAAATAAGTCCTTGAATTATACACTTTAAACGGGTGAATTTAATGGTATGTGACTTAGATCTCAACAAAGTTATTTTTAAAATTTATGAAAAACAGATTACATACAATTTGGCAAACATCTTCTCACAATAAGGGAAGTGAAAGAAAAACAACTGGCAGTGATGAGCCTCTGTTGAGCCTTTTTATCAGAGGACACTCGATTAATTTTATTTTTGGGGTGGTCTCTTATTAGTATGTTCAAATAAAACTTTAAGAAATAAATTGCCACTCAAAATACACCTTTTAATGTAATGAACTCAATAGGGATAGACAGATCAGGTGTCGGAAACAGGAATAACTCAGGAGATAGAACAAGAAATGAAAATAAGATAAAGAAAATGTGAAATACGAGGGCTGGAAAGTATCTGGCCATGTAATAAAAGAAAAATAATGAAATCTTGGCATTTGCCACAACATGAGTGGACACTGAGGGCAACATGAGTGGATACTAAGTGAAATAAGTCATAAAAAGAAAGGCAAATAACATATAATCTAACCTATATGTGGAATCTAAAAAAAAAAACACCCCACAATCTCACAGATATAGAAAACAGACTGGTGGTTGTCAGAAGCGGGGTGGCTGTGGGGGGGGGCAGGGTAGGAGGTAGGTAAAATGAGTGAAGGGAGTAGAAAGGTAAAAACTTCAGTTATAAAATAAATAAGTCATGGGGATGTAATGTACAGCACAGTGACTATAGTTAATAAAACTGCACTGCATATTTCAAAGTTGCTTAGAGAGTAGATGTTAAAAGTTCTCATCACAAAATAAATTCTGTATCTATGTTAGGTGATGGATGTTAACTGGACTTACTGTCTGTAATGATTTTACAATGTATAAAAATATCAAATCATATTATATACTGCAAATAATACAAGGGTGTATGTCAGTTATGCCATCATAACAATCAATCAATTAATCAACTATACCACAGTTTTGGTTAAAAAATAAAACAAATGATGTGAAAAAGATTCAACATGACTAAGTCTAACTAGTTGTATTTTAATGCTTAGTTTTTTAATATACAGAGAAATACTAATAACAACCCCTTTAGAGTGTTGATATAGCACGATAATTCTAGTCAATGGTGCTGTATCATTCACATTGCATTTGCCTAAAAACATTAGTGTAGGGTTTGGGACAAGATCACAGAAACTAAACTCTCCCTATTCTTCCCCTCTTAAGTACAACTAAAAATATCTGGAAATAATACAGTAGACAATCACAGGATAAAAAGATGAAAGTAGACTAGCTAGAGACTCCCCTCGACTTAAGAAAAAACAGCAGTTTGGCATCTCCTGATTACCTACCTAGCGACAGAAGGCAGTCCAGGCTTAGTGTCTCCCAATTCCTGGCCCAAAGGCAAACACAACCCAAGTCCAGTAGCATCCTGACCCATGCTTCTAGCATTAGAAGATGGTTCAGGAGAGCTCTTTCCTCCCCTGGTGACACTGGCAGGAGCTCCACCAGTAGCATGTGTCCTGGAGAGCTCGCCTGAGGCAACAGGCCTAGAGAAGTGCTTTCCAACCCCTCTGTCCAGTGGTGGGGCCCAGTGGTATCAGGTGAACCAAGCAGACCAGAATCATACTACAATGATTCTGAAAACTAAATTATCATTAGAACACAATGACTGCTTATTAAATAGAATATTTAAATAGGATCCAGAGTCTTCTAACATTAATATTCAAAATGTCCAGAAAACAAATGAAAATTCCTGTCATACCAAAACCCAGTAAAATCACAATTTGAATGTGAAAGTCAATAGATGTTAACACAAGGATGACTCAGATATTAGAATTAACTGTCAAGGATTTTAAAGCAGTCATCATAAAAATGCTTTAATTAAAAATTACAAAGGAGTTCCCTGGTGGTGTAGTGGCAAGGCTTTGGCGCTGTCAATGCTGTGGCCTGGGTTCGATTCCCAGCCAGGGAACTACCCACATAAAAAACAAAAAAAAATTACAAATACTCTTAAGGCAAATAAAAAAACAACAAAAAAATCTGATAACAATAGAAGATATTAAAAAAGACCCAAATAGAAATTATAGAATTAAATGTACAATTAAAGAAATAAAAATTCATTGAATGGACACAACAGAAGAATGCATAAGATAAATGAAAGAATCAGTGAACTTGAAAATAGACCAATAGTAATTACCCAATTTGAACAACACAGAGAAAGATATTAGTTTATAACTACCTAATAATATACAGGGTCCAGCAGAAGTAATGCCCAGACTTGAGTTGTGATTTTCTTACAAAATCATAACCATACATACTTATGATTTTGTAATGAAAGATTTGGTATAGATTATCAGCTCATAAAAAAGGGGTATTGCATATGTAACCATAAGCATGTATGGTTATAATTTTCTAATAAAATCATAACTCAAGTCTGGACGTTACTTATGCCAGACCTGTGTACCTGGATATAATTTATATCTTTATATTAGCTGGAATTCCACTCTAAATTACATTACTTCTTACTTACTTTGTTAATCCTTAGGAGCTTTTCTTAGAAACAGAATGTTATAATAATGAGAACAAGAAAATGGTCAATAATTTCATAATTAAAATGATTTTTATTTTAAAAAAGTAAAAATAATACCTACTACAATGGACTCTCTGCTAACCAGAACTCAAGCAACCAGCACTCTCAGGCAACTGGAAAAAAGTTATTGCTGGTTGCTTGAGATTTTTGCTGGTTGCTTGAGAGTGCCAGTTGCTTGAGTTCTGATTAATGAAGAGTCTACCTACATTTATCCAGCATCTACCAATCCCCATGGGTTAACTGAGAGTCTACTGTATTTTTATTGAACATACACATAAATACAAGTACACAGAAGTTTCTCTAGTCAAGACACATTAAGCCCCCTAATGAGTTCAAATACTTCAATATACCCTTATCGTATTCATGATTATTAATCTGAAGATACTCACTTTTGAACTAAATCTGGTTTTAGAAGAGTTGCTTGATGTTCCCCAACTGGCTGGGACACAGGCTGTAAATAGTATGGAAATAAAACTTGTTGTAACAGCAAACTTCAACCTAAGGATGCAAATTGTTATTATTTCAGAAAAAAATACTTGCTACATTTCACATTTTGGACCTTAGAAACCAGGCACAATGTCTACACTATTGGATGTCTATATCAATCCTATTATTGATTTTATTACCAAAGACAAAGAAAAATAAAATTTAACAGTACTCATATTCACTAAGATTTTTCATTAAGATAGCACTGTTTCATATGCTTTTCTTTGTATTATTTTTCTATTATTTGTACTTAGTTTTTACTTTAAATTTGCTGGGGTGACATTGATTAGTAAAAATTACATAGGTCCCAGGTGTACAATTTTCCATTACATCTTCTATGTGTTGTATTATGTGTTCATCACTCAGAGTCAGTTCTCTCTTCATCACCATGTATTTGTGTCCCTGTCCCCTTTCCCCCAACCCTCTCCTCCCTTACCCTCAGGTAACTACTAAATTATTGACTGTGTCCATGAGATTTGTTCCATTGTTGATTTCAATTCTATGTTAACAAACTAAATTTTTCCATCCCTTTCTCGTATTTTACCCACTCTCCCATCCCTCCTCCCACCTTAAAGAAGTCCCTCTAACATTCTTTGTAGTACTGGTTTGGTAGTGATGTATTTCTTTAACTTTTCCTTACCTGAGAAGCTCTTTATCTGTCCTTCAATTTTGAAGGCTAGCCTTGCTGGATACATTATTCTTGGTTGTAGATCTTTGGTTTCATCACGTTGAATATTTTCTGCCAATCCCTTCTGGCCTGTAAAGTTTCTGGTGAGAAATCATCTGAGAATCGAATGGGTGTCCCTTTATAAGTTACTGTTTGCATTTCTCTTGTTGTTTTTAAAATTTTCCCTTTTTCTTTAACTGTTTGCTATTTTAATTATGACGTGTCTGGTGGGTTCTTGTTTGGGATCATCTTGTTTGGGATTCTCTGTGCATCCTAGACTTGTATGTCTATTTCCTTCACCAGATTAGGAAAATTTTCATTCATTATTTCTTCAAATAATTTCTTGATCTCCTGTTTTTCCTCTGTCCCTTCCAGAAAATCTATGACTCTGATATTCTTCAACTTAAAATGGTCCCAGAAGAATCTCAAACCATCCTCATTTTTCTGGATTCTCATATCCATTTGTTCTAAACGGGTGTTTTCTGCTAGCTTTTCATGCAAATCACCACTTTGAGCTTCTATTGTATCTAGCTTGGTGACTTTTATTCCATTCCTCATTTCAATTAATGTATTCATTATTTCTCTCTGGTCCTTTATGATGGTGTGTAAATCTTCTTTAATGCTTGCTATCTCTCTGTTGAAATTATCATTCAGTTTCTTAAGCATTTTTATAATTGTTGCTTTGAGCTTGATATCTGATGGATCGCTTGTCCCCATCTCTTAAATTCTCTGGTTTCTCATTTTTTGCAGCCTCTCTGGACCCTCCCAGTTGTAATTTCTTTGGTGGTTGTTTCTGATACTGGGCGGCAGAGGTCTGTGAGGGAGAGGCATTTGTGGCTTTGTTTTCTTCCTGTGGCTCCAAGGGTCCTGCAGGGAGTTTGGGCGTGATTTCACCTTTCTGTTCTGGCTTTGCCCCATGCATGGATTCTCCCCTGAGCTTTGGGGTCAGCTGTCCTGTATGCTGGTCTTTCAAACTCTCCTGGTTGTGGACTGAGAAACATGTGTGAAGCCCTCTCTCCTTCCTTCTCCTTCCCAGCAGCATTCATGCTGTAGCTCCTCATTGCCCAGCCACTCCCTCTCCTCTGGGAACCAGAGTGAAGTCCTGCGGACCATTATGCAATTCCTGGGGCCAAAGTGCGGTGGGTGTGGTATCTCATGTCCCCACCTCTAGGCCCCCTTTGTTCCATCACACAGACCCATCGAGGCCCAGAGTGCTCTCCCGCTGCCTTCTTCCTCCTTACTCCCCCAGGGGTGGAGTTCCAAGTGGTGACCAGTACAGCTGAGTCCCCACTCTTCCTTTTGTTTCTCCTTTGTTTAACCCACTGCCTACCTAAAGGTACCTTAATGAGACGCATGGGTATCTTAGCTGTGATTGTGCGATGTGTAGAGGGTCCTTGGTTGAGGTATAGGTGTTTTATTAGTTGTAATCTCCAGAGGAGATTTTCAGAGGTCCTCTCAAGCCATCATTTTGTTGTATCTCCACTGGGAAGTACTTTTTAAACATTTCATAAACTGCCTTATTGCATTATCAACATTACAAAAACATGTCACGTCCATGAAGTGCTTTTAACCACTATTTATTGAGCATTTATTACATGCCAGACATTTCTCACATAAATCTCATCTATCCTAATAAGCCTACAAAATTGGCATTTTTTTCTGACAAAAAATGTTGAATTGTTCAGTGAAAACTCATATATCTACCACTCACAGTCTATAACGTTTTACTATATGTGCATTATTATGTATATCCATCAATCCATATTATATGTTATGCACTTCAAAGTAAGTTGCAAATGCAAGATAGGCATTTTAAAACTTCAATTTTATAAATTAAAAGAAGCAAAGCTAAAATAAATAAAATACCCTTCCTCAAATCACACACTAAATAATTCAAAGAGCCAGGGTTCAAACTCAGGTCTAACTAAAGATCCAAACTGATTCAAGCCTATATGTATGCTGTATATACTGTTTAAGAGAAAATGATCACTGTGCATGAGGCCCACTTCCATACTTTTCTATTTATAAAGAACCCTTCATATATAAAGTCATTTTTAATCTCAGCCCAATTCTTAACCAAACCAAGATTCTGAATAATGAAATTTACCCCCCAAAATAACTGATGCACAGCATAGTTCCTTGGATAGACTAACATAATGGCACTCAGACATTTAAATAGGCAGAAAAGAAAGGGTGGGGGGAAACACCCTTTTGGGAAGTACCCAAATACTGACAGGCAAGAGGGATAGAAACTAGAAAGAAGTTTCATCAATTATAAGGCAGGTAGAACTGGACTGAAGAAAAATATTACCTGAATTTCACTCTAGGGCCTTCCTAGGGATCACGTCACGAAAGGAAACCTAACAAAAAGGAGACTTACACTTCATACTTTCTCCCTAATATCTGTCCTCAGTTGAGTTATCAAGGGTCTACACCAACCAGCAAATTGATCAGGTAGTGCTCTTGTCGCAGCTCTCCAAATTTTCTATAGCTATTTGGAGAGAGCAACTAACATTGTGCGTTTTTGTTTTTGTTTTTTAATGGCAGGGGTGAAAATGTATATTTGAAATGAAAAATAGGGGCTTGACTGAGCCATTTGGCATTCTGGGAGGTAGAGTCCCTACAAGTAAATCCAAATCACCAGGGGTGCAGAAAGGAAAAAGTTTGGTAACCATGCATTTTGGAGATTGTAATCTTTAATATAGTTGATTATTACAACCATTACAGAACTCATTCTAGGGTAAATCTAAACCACACCTCGGCACAAAAGAACCAAAACAGATCAATACCTACTAAGACACAGTTAAATGAACATCTCCTTGTCCTAAAGCTATAGATCTGTGAAAGGATTTAATCACCACTCAAGAGGACCACAAAAGCAAAAAAAAAAAAAAAAAGAAAAAAAAAAAGAAAATCTATAGAGAGATGGGCAGGGGAGTCCAGATCCTGTAGGGCCTTCAGACATTAAATTCAGTATTGTAACTTTTACTATGAATGAGATGGGCAATGGAAGGTTTTGGGTAGGGTTGAGACATGAATATGACTGACATTTTTTTAAAAAAAATCACTCTGTTTCCTATTATATAATGAGAATAAGGTTATAAAGGAGCAAAGGCAAAAGGAAGAACAACTAGGAGGCTACTGCAACTATTCAAGTAAGAGAGATTAGACTAGTAATTGAAAAAATAATTTATAAAATAAAATTACAGAGAAAAAAAAGAGAGATTAAACTAGCATGATAATGGTGGAGGTGATGAGAAGTAGTCAAGTAGTCAGGTAGTAGATACATTTTAAAGGAAAAGCCAAAAGACTTTCTGATGCTTTGAAGTAAGATATGAAAGAAAGAGAGGAATAAATGATGACCACAGAAATAAAGCTTGAGTAACAGGAAAGATAGAGTTGCCATTTGCTGAGACAGAGATAAAAGCGTAAAGAAGAGGCTTGAGGTGGTGGTGGGAGAAGAGTGCAAAACAAAGTGTTTCATTTTGGACATATTTTATCTGAAATGCCCATTATACAGTCAAGTGGAGATGTTGGGTGTATACTGGGGAAACATGGAAAATAAACAAAAATAAAAATTCTTTACTAGAACACAAAGTCAAAAGCAAACTGGGCTGGAGGTATCAGTATGAAATTTTCATTCTCATATTCTCTCTCTCTCTCTCTCTCTCTGTCTGTCTGTCTTTCTCTCCCTCCCTCCCTCTGTCCATCCCTCCCCATCTCCCTTTCCCTCTCTGTCCACTGAAAACCCAACCCTAAAAACTATGACTCCCAATTAGCAGCAAGCACACTTAACATCCATATTTTGGTCTTTAAATTACATTCCCCACTAAAAGGAATCCAGGTTCCATGGAGACTGATTCCAGGGCTGAGGCAAGAGAAGCTCAAACTTAGCCTGAAATATCTTTCTGTGACACAAAATAAGGAAGTACTCTAAGAATAATGGGCATATATCATAAGGATACAAGAGTCACCTTGAAAGGGCACCATTAACCAAATCTGGGGTACTTTACCCAGCAAAATAAATACTGATAATATTATATCACAACCTATTAAATAAAATAAGGCCCTATGAGTCCACACAGACAGAAACAAAGAAAGAAACAAAATAAACAAACAAGAAGGACCAACTAATAAGTATAAGGAGGAATGATGAAGTTAGAATATAATCAATAGGTACTAAAACTAATGTGTGAAAGTTTTGATGAGGAAAGGAATATTTACATAGTCTCAAAATATATGCCTAGAAATAATTCATAAACTATAAATGGAAAAATGAAAATTTGATAGTGGAGAAGCCTCACAGGCCCTATTTGAACCAAGTGAGAATTAACATCAGCAATAATGGGGCAAACTGACATGCCTCCTAATAAGAATACAATGTCACTTGCATGGTATTTGTGCCAAAAATGTATGATTTGAATCTAATCATAAGGAAACCAGAGAAACCCAAATTGAGGGCCATTATATAAAAAAATTGGCCTCTACTTTTCAACAATGTCAAGAAAACTAAAGAAAGGCTAAAGAACTGCTCAAGATTAAAGCAGACTAAACAAAAAGACAAATAACACAATTAAAAAAATATTTGACTAGGCACTTCACAAAAGGTATTTGAAACTCTAATAATTATATGAAAAGATGCTCAACATTATTACTTATCAGGGAAATGCAAGTTAAAAATCACAATATAGATCACATCACATCCATCAGAGTGGCCAAAATTTAAAAGACAGTAAGTGCTGATAATGATGTGGAGTAACTAGAATTCTCATACATAGATGGTGTAAATATGTTTTGGGACAACTGCTTTGGAAAACTTTTTGACAGTATTTAGTATAGCTAAATATACCTTTATCCTGTGACCCAGTAATCCCACTCCTAGGTCTATATAAAAGAGAAATGAGTGCATGTGTCCACCAATAAAAACATACAGGAATGTTCACAGCAGCTTTATTCATAAGAGCCAAAAACTAGAATCAATCTTAATGTACATCAACAGGAGAATGGATAACTGAATTGTGGTATATTTTACAATGGAACAACTCACAGCCAAAAAAGAAGGAAATAAATTATTGATACATACCATGATACGGATGAATCTCTAAAGAGCTGAACCTTCTAAAGAGCTGGAAATATTCTGTATCTTCATTTGCATTTCATGGAAGAATACATATGTGAAAACTCATCAAGCTGCGCACTTAAGATTAGGGTACTTTACAGTAATATTTTAATAAATATGTATGGTGTCAGAGGGGTACTAGATTTATTAGGGTAATGGATGAGAGGGGCATTGGAGGCAGGGTGAAAAAGGTGAAGAGATTAAGAATTACAAACTGGTAGTTACAAAATAATCATGTAGATGTAAAGCATAAAAATATAGTCAATAATATGGTTATGACTATGCATAGTACTATGATGTACACCTGAAATTAATATGAAATAATATTAAGGGGGTGGGAGAGGAGGGAGGGGAAGCTAAATATATGGTGATGGAAAGAGAACTCACACTAGGTGGTGAACTTATTATACAAGTTGACAATGCACTGTAGAATTGTACACCTGGAACTTATGTAGTTCTTACTAACCAATGTCACCCCAATGAGTCTAACAATAAAAAAAAAAAGAAAACCTACTGCTAATATACAAAAAAAAGATAATATTGAATGTCTAAATAAATAAATTAAGTGTAAAGTTAGGGCACTTTAATGTATATATGCCTTATAAACTTCAATAAAAATAATTTTTTATAAAAGTTGGTATGATTCAATTCTGATAAAATACTAAAAATGTGTTTGTGTACATGTATGCATAGAAGAGTATCTAGAAAACTTTAAAGGTTTTACTTCTGAGAGGTGGAATAACATAATTTTAACTTTATACTTTTCTGTAATTTTAAAAATTATTTATAAGAAGTCATTTTTAAAAAGCTATGTTCATAGGAGCAAATAGAATATCCATACCAAGACATATAAATGATGTATACCAAAATTTTCACTTATGAGGATTAAAGAATGCCACCTATAAGCACTTAGGAGGAAAAAAGAACCAAAAATCTGACTGGCTTTAGGCTTCTCTTCTGCAGCATTAACTATAGTTTCAGATAGGTACTAGACTTATCTGGGGATCACATCATAAGGTATACAAATGTCTAACCAGTATGTAGTATACCTGAAACTAGTATAAAATATTGAATCCCAACTATAATTTTTTAAAAAATCAGTAACAGGGATATAAAGTACAGCATAGGGAATTTAGTCTATAATGAAACTAATGAAAACTAATGAAACTAATGAAAAAGTAAACAGAAGTCAACAGAACAAAATATCTGGCAAAAGGAAAGAAAAGGCTGTAAACTGGTATTTTTTCTACCCAGCCAAATTATATTTCATTTTTGAATGTAAATGAAAGGTCAATTTCAGGTACCCAAAGAATCACAAACTGCACACTGAAGTAACCTTGAAAAATTACACAAAACTATTTTCCAAACTACAAAGGTGCTTAGCAAAATTTAAGATCAAAAACAGGAAAGTTGTGATATAAAAACTGGTGCTGTATACTAAAAGCAGTAATCAGTATTAAGTTCAAATTATTAAAACTTTGTTTCAAAACTAAATGTACACATAAAAATAGAGAATGTAACATGATAGTATGATAAAATAAAAAAAATACCTTTCATAATTGCTACCCCCTGCAAACAATAGTTTGCCTTTTCCTTAAATACCTCATAATAGTAATCCACAGATACTCAGTCTCTTATAGCATTCCACCAACTTCCCAAATTGAAGATTTCAACTGTGCTGCTATTTCAGAGAGTGATTCCTTCCTGGAAAATAAAATCAACCAGAAAGGTTCCCATCCCCTCAACATCCTTAATGTTTTAGCTAATTTACACTACAAAGGGGAGAAGGCTGAATAATGTTGCTGTAAATCAATCCAAATAACTAATGTCCTTATCATTACTAGTTTCAACATTCTGAAAAGATATACTAAGCAACATGTGCCTTTGGGAACACTTTTTGGACAATGTTTAGCAAATATACCCACTATTTAGATCAATTTCCCTTCAATTAGAGTAATTTCATATAAACACACTATTCTGCTGAATAGCATTTTTACATCAATGGTCTAATACCCTGAAACCCAGAATCTCTCTCTAGAGAAAACAGACATAACTTTAATTCTAAATTTTTACACAAACATTTTTCTTTAATAGAATTAACTACTTTATAGAGGAAATTACAGTGAAGATTAAATGAGATGACACAACTTGGTCCTCAATGTCAGCTATCTATAAGATTTATTCCTTTAGAAACTGGTCACATAATATATTAAAACTGTCTCTACCAGAATAAACTTGTTGATTGTTTTAATCATATTCACATACAGTAAGCCCATGGATGTTTCTCAACAAACTGAACATGGAGAATATTTTGCCAATTAAAATCAGCATTATACACATCAACAAAGTCCATTATTCATATAGTTTCTATAATGTCTTAAAAGCAATAGAAGGACCGAAATATAACTAGAGACAGTAAATATCTCAAAGGCATTGGAATTTTCAGTGACCATCTATCTGGGTCTTAAATATACTATGGTTAGAATTAAAATCACCAAAACTGACATGTAAAGGTATTACTTCAATGATAATGAAAATGGAATTGAAAATTATTCCATTGAGATCGTAAAATAGGAAATACTATTAAGAACCACAATTTCCAGAGTAATCTTACAAATATACAACTAAGATATGCTAGTAAGTAGATTTATCTGTGAAAACAATTAATACATTATAACATTTTATTGACACCTGATGCATTCAAACTCTGAAATCTGGCTAATTCTGTCAATACTTCTAAAAGCAGTATCAACAAAAGCCTGAAAAAAATCCCTGTTACTAGTCAATGCTAAATGTTTGCAACAACAAAAATCACTAAATCATCTCTTATAATATTAATCCACATTATTCATGCAGATAAAAATTCTAAGAGAATCAATATAACAAGGAACATATACATCCACTCTAATTTTGTAGAAATCAACAGAAAAGATGTTTTTTAAAAAACTAGAATGAAGTCATATCCAAGAAAAACTACTATCGCCACCCACAGACCATAAATTGTGGAAAATCTCCAAAGAACAGAAACCAATAGATCACATCTCTATGGAAACAAAGTCTATGGAAACACCAAAGCTTAAACAAAGATAAGTACCAAACTAGGCTGACCAGACACACCATTTTAAACAGGACAGAAAACAATGGCACTGTCCTGTTTCAAATGGTATCTATGGTCAGCCTACCAACATCTTGAATTTAGTGAGACCAAGCTGACCATACATACTGTTTCAAATGGGACAATATCATTGTTTTCTGTCTCATTTAAAATGGTATGTCTGAAAAAATAAATAAATAAATAAAATGGTATGTCTGTCAGCCTACACCAAATCTAATAAAGAAATTAAGTCTTTAGAACAATAATTAAAGTACCTCATACCATCGCCTCTTTCCTCAAACTTTTAATACCCACTCCCTCTCCCAAATTCATGTTCAAATGAAATAGATTCTCTTGTATCTATTTCAATGAAAATAAAAAAGCAACAGAAAAATTTCCATAAGCTCCCATTACCATGTCTAACTATTTAACAGCATTTGTGCCCAGACTCTCCGCCTTTGCCCATACACCCACTCCTTACTTAATGACCTACCTGTTTAATGACCACTTGGACTTACAAGTAGTTCTCCAGTGCAGAGAATCTCCTTTCTCACTCAGTCTTTGACTTGTTCCTGTAGTCAGTTAGTATTCAGTACATGAAGCATATGCAATCATGCAAGACTACATATTTTATTTATGTGGGGTGTCACGTGACATCTACTGAAAAATACATACCCTAGAGCACCATGACACACCATAAGACATCCGCCTTTAAGCTCCTCACTTACCACTTATTGACCAATTCATCTGAAAACCTAATCCTAATCGTAGGAAGAAAACTCAGTTGTTAAGTGAGGAATACCTGTAGTATTATAGAAAATCTATTTGGGCTCCTGTGCTAAAGCCAATACTTCTATTTAGAAACTAAACTTATGTCCTCTCACTTTATCAAGGACATTACTCCAGGAATTTTTCTTTCTCCCTCTTATCTCACCAATTTTTCCCTCACTCCTAAATCATTCTTCTTATAAATATGAGATTGTATCTCTATTAAAACAAACCCTCTCAACCAGGGCTCATTGAAATATGACCGATTATGAAGCTGGGGTAGGACAGAACAGGATAGGTCTGGAACATCTTGTTGTATAAAGGTAAGTTCAAAGAATAATGGGGATATGTCAAAAGGACAAAGGAACCAGCTTGAAGGATCCCATTAGCCAAATCTGAGATAGATGGTGTATCAAAATAAATGACAGTAATGAATTATAGGCCTTCAAAAATCTATAATGTTATTAAGTGAATCAATCAATCAATAAGGAAGAATGGAGAGCTCTTATCCAAATAATAAATATAGGATTCAAAAATCACCATTTGACAATCATCATAGTAATAATTGTTACAGGCAACAATCTTCAATGGCTGCCAAAACTATGGGTAAAAATTTTATGATAAACACTCTCAAAGTAACTCTCCACAAATTACTTAATTACAAAATGAAAAATAATAACTTTCCAGTGGAAAAACCTGGTAGATACCACCTTAAACTAGTGATCAAAATTAGTATCACCACTAATAAGACAACATACCCTGATATGATGCACTGAAAAGAATTCAACATCACTTTTATAGTATTCCTGACACAATGCATAAGCTGAAGCTAATCATGTGGAAACACAAGACCAACTGATTTTAAGTGATATTGTATAAAATAACTGGCCTATAGTGATGAAAAATGTCAAGATCGCAAAAGACAAAAAAGGCTAAAACAATTATTTGTGATTAGAAGAAATTATTAAGGAAACAACAATACAATAACAACCACTTATCCTTGATTGAATCCTGAACCAGAATTTTTTCTTTTGGTGTTAAAAAGAGCATTAATATATTTAAAACAAATCTTTGAAGAGCAGTTAAAAGTGAAGAATCTCAGAGATTTCTGGAACACGCCTTAAATATCCCACACAGTACAGCTAACTACAAAACATCTCATTGTTACTGCAGGTATTCTTGAGATGTGAAGTGAGGCACTGTTAACCTAAAAGTCACAAAACTTACACACTTTAATTAAGAAAGCCCAAAATAGCTACCAGTGTTTATCAATCAGATCTTCATTTTAAATATTAAACAACAACCAAAAAAATGACTAAACATGGGAGATTTGGCAAGCATAAAATTAATAATACATACTCTATCCCAAAGGAATGGAAATGTCAACTGTAATTGAAAATTTTTTAAAATGGGGGAAAGGTGAAGAGGACTAAGAGGTTCAAATGTCCAGGTACAAAACAAGTAAGCCATGGGGATGTAATGTACAGTATAGGGAATATAGCCAATAACATCGTGATAGCATGGTATGATGTCAGATGGTTGCTGGATTTACAGAGGTCACTTCTTTAGGTATATAAATGTTGAATAACTGTGGTGTACAGTTATTGAAACTAATGTACTATTGTATGTTAGCTATATTTTAATAAAAATCTTTTTTGAAAAGCACTACAAGATAAGGCAATAGGAATTGGGAAATACTTCAGAGGAAATTAACTTCTATTAGGACAACTCATGGTGTTTAAATTATTTGTCTACCTTGTTTTATTGTCCCATGTCAGATTTTCACCAAACCAAGAACAGTCTGTGACTTTTTCAAAGATGGTTGCTTTCAAAGAACTGTACTCAAGGTGCTAGTTCCCAATGTTAAGGATCAACACCTGCCTGAGCTGTGTGAATAATAAAAGAACCTGATACTCTACATGAGTATTTCTAATAAAACATTGCTTAGTATTCCAGGTTTCCAAGACCTTAAAGCATTACTATGTTTGATTTTCTCTCTTTTCAACAGATGGCATAAGGCTGAAGCATGGGGATCAGGGGTGGGGGGTGGGGCTCTTCTTCTTCCTAAACCAATACAAGGAAGTAGCCAGGGCTGTTCCCTTGTGGTATTAGAAGTAGCCCTCTCTGTGAGCTTGAACTGATGTTCCCCTACATAACTTGTAGGTTTTCTTTTTAATGTTTCTTAAAATTACAACAAGGTCCATAGATTTTGTTTCAGTATGTATTATTCTGATATAACACTGTGTGTGTGTGTGTGTGTGTGTGTGTGTGTGTAGCTTCGGTCATGACATAACATTCTCATATACTCAAAGATGCAGCAAAATATCATAAAAAAGATTACTACACTATGAAGCAGGAAACCTGAATACTAAATACAGTGCTACTACTTCATAGCTGATTTTGAATAAGTAATAAATCTTCTGTACAATACTTTCAAATCTACAAAATGGAGTTAATAGTGCTCTGTCCTAATTTTCTGTCAAAGTTTTATAAACTACTAATGGGAAAATTCATGTTATAGCTCTTTGAAAACCATAAATCACAGTAAATTTGTAGAGTATTATCTAAAATATAGATAAAAATTATAATAAAAATGATTAATTAAAACAAAAAAGAGAAAGAGCATTTCAGATCAGTGTGGAAATGATGGACTATTTAATAAATATGTTGGGACAAATGTCTATCAATTTTGAAAAAACACAACTAGATGTCTACCTCATAAAAAAAAATCCAAATGGAATATCGAGCCAAACAAAGACAAAATATCTTTAAGTATCAGAAAATACAAAATACTTTATGCTCATGAGCCCTTCTAAACAAGA